>JACXGM010007363.1:0-24164 GCA_016801145.1 Umbra pygmaea
ATACAGTATATGTATAGGATACCTCAACATATATGAACATATACTATATGTATAGGATACCTCAAAATATATGTACATACAGTATATGTATAGGATACCTCAGCATATATGTACATACAGTATATGTATAGGATACGTCAACATATATGTACATACAGTATATGTATAGGATACCTCAACATATATGTACATATGTGTCTTGAATATGTTCATGAAGTATATAACTTGCGCTTCTCACAATATCGTAATACATTGCGTATTATATATTTTAACATGTAATATTATACAGTATGTTAAGATATTGTAATATATGAATATGTAGTATTTTACGCATTTCTCATCAACACATCATAAAATAAACCTTCAAGACATTATTTTCATGAGAATCTCCTTGTTATTGTGAGTTTATAACTATTGTTGGCAATGGAACAAACCAAATATTCCCACTAGTTTAGGCCATATTGCTTTACATTAACTACTGTGAAAAAGACAATTATTATCTTAAACAAACAAGAGTCAAAATCTGTAATTTGTACAATATATATTAGCATAATTTTAATAAAATACATTGTAAGCAAAGAAACAACTATGTATGGCCATTCATCTTCAATTAATATGGACCTTTATTCACAGTATCATACAACTGCCATTGTGTGAAAATCTACTGGAATGTTTACTAAATACACCAAGGTTTTGACTTTAGTCATTGTCAAGCAGCATATAGCACCTTTTTCAGTTTCAGTATAATGATCCACTTTGTACTCCAAGTTTACATTTCAAAAGAGACCTATTACGAAAACAACATGAATGATATTCCTCTGCAAAAGTACTTTAAAGAAACAACTAGATAATAGAATAAACACATGACAGGAAACATTACAAATGCAGATGTATATGTTTAATGCATATTACCACCTACAATTTTGTCATGTATGTCAATATATCTACATATATTTTAGACATATTAAAACATATTTGAAAATGGCTAAAAATCAAAAATGTAAATATATATATGAAATATATTGCCATATAAAACATATATTTGTATATGTTTAAAAAATATATAGGTACATATAAAAAATATATGTTTTCACAATATATGTCAATATATAATACCTCCGTGTGTGTAAAGCATTTAAAAAAGGAAACCTTTTAAATTATGTTTGACACTAGATTGCTTTCAACGTGGTACAGTAATGGTATTTCATGTGTGAAAATACTGTTTCATACCTTTCTCAACTATTTGTCTCAATCATTGATTTGTCACAAGGCATGACATTACAATAGCTGGTTATATGGCATGGTTGGACAGCCTTCCCATCATCCATTTTAAGGTGAGGAATCAGGGGTCATTGGTAGATCTCCCAGACCTTACTCCTCCTACGGAGGGGTAGGAAGAAGGGATGACTGAGGGCGCAGGAGAGGCGAAGCCGCTCAGAAGGCTTGTATCGCAGCATCTTCTCCATCAGGTCAAATAACTGATTATGCTCCTCTGTTTGAGATAACTGGTAGCTCTGAAACCCATTGAAGATTGGACATTTAATTAAGAGACAGAGAGGCAGAGAGGAAAAGAGTGTGGGACAAAAGAGCTACATCTTTCCTCTAAATTATCTCATGAATAATATACTGTATTAACTAATTTGTGCAGGCATGAGAGATGTGTGAATGTTTAATCTATATTCTCGATTCAACAGGTCCTTGGTGAAAAACTATTGTTTGTAAACCTATAGAAAACCTTTTGTTAGTTATGGCTATTCTCCCAGCAAAAGTAGAGCTCAAGGTTCATGACGTCTCATGCAATTATGACATTGGGCATTTATGGACCAAGTTCTCTAAAAAGTGAGAAACATGTCCACTCTTGATCAATAAACATGTGAGGGGTGTGGTTTTGAACATATATAAATCCATAATGCATAATTATAATATATCTAGGTACATACAGCTCTGGAAATAACTTTGAGAATGCTCCACAATCATTTGTTCCTCTGAGATAGGTAAGTGTTTGGGTAAAAGTAACATTTTTGTGTTATTCCATATGATAAATTACTGACAACATTTCTCCCAAATTCTTTTAATTTTTAAATGTTTCCGAACTGGACTGCATTCGTTTTTCTGGCTCTGCTATTGATGATAGTCAATGAGCTTTAGAGAAGACATAATTAGGCAGAAAATATGAAAATAAATCTTCAGAAATATATATTTTAAAAAACTTTGGTTTCCCCCAAACAACCGTTTGGTACTATTAAAAAGGAAATCACTGGTGAGCTCAGCAATTGCAATCTGCCTAATACTCTAGAAGTAAACAACTCTATGTTGTTTTGTTAATGACTGAAAAGGCTCACCATAATGGAGTGAACAGAACCAAACAAATGTCCAACAGCAGGAAGGAGAGAATGTACTTCAGCAGTAACTCACACAAACAGGTTTAACATAACACAGCCCAGAGAAAGGAAAGGATACTTCAGAAGTTACTCACCCTTAAAGTGATGGTTCGGAGTAATATAATCTTAGGGTCATTTGCATCTTGACCACGAGCCAAACAACCCACCGTAAGCTTTTTTCCCTTGTTATAACATTGGTTGAGTTAGCGCGATCAGACAAATGGCTTAGTGTAGGCGCTAATGGAACCAAGTTGGTATCTCGTAAATAACCACACTACCAATGCCGGGAACGTTACCAAACTTTTACAGTAGTACAATTAGGTTCTGTACTTACAAAACAAGGGATTGAAAAGTGTGTAAGTACACCAGAAGTATATTTAAATAACACTTGCCTGATGGCTGCTAGTCTCGGCTGCTAGGCTATAGATGATGTGCCCTGTGTGTGATCTCGCGGGATCCTCGCGGGATCGCGGTAGCAGTATATTTAAATAACACTTACCTGATGGCTGCTACCGCGAGATCCCACGGGATCCCGCGAGGTCATGCACAGAGGATTTATAAGTTTAGAACCTAATTGTACTAGTGTAAAAGTTTGGTAACATTCCTGGCAACAGACCCTAGGTTTATATTACTCCAAAACAATCCCTTTAAATGTTTAACATAACACAGCCCAGAGAAAGGAGAGGATACCTCAGAGGTTACTCACCCTTAAAGGTTTAACATGTTCTTTGAGGTATCGTCCCGCCGTAGAGTTTATGTTCCAGTACAGACGGCCATGTTGGAAATATTTCTGCTTCCTAAAAGGTGAATTCAGTCAGCATGGGTTCTGTGTCTTATATGAGTGTATCTGTGTGGGAGGCATATTCTGTGGTACCTGCTCTTTTGTATCATTGTAAGGGGGAGGGGTCCATGTAGTCTCTCCATCATGGCCAAATGCTCCTGGTTGTCATGGGTCTAACAAACACAAACAGCATTTGCAGAAGTTATACCTGTTTTATCACACTTACAAACATTCGAAAAACCTTCATTGCTAGCCTCAAATGTGTTATTTATAGAATTCAAGTTGTAAAAACAGTACTACTTTCTCATTCTTCCTGAGTAGCAAATTACAAACGCTGAAAAAACTGTAATTTATGATATAAACAAATATACGGGATAATGATTCCCTACACTATGCAGGGCTTTGTAGCGAAATCTTTAAATGTATATTTTATATCAACATGAACCAGTGTGTGCCCATTGACAATGTAATTTAAATTTCATAAATTACATGTACTACAGCTTCGGTAAACTTGTCACTGAGAGTTCCATTTATTTTCTACACAGTGCACATTTAATCTTCAAGGAACACTCCAACCCTCAAACACCTAATATTATAGTAACTAAAAACATATTTTCAGTGCATTCTGACAATCCCAAGCTGGCCACTGTAAGGTTGCATTTTCTATGCCAGTGATGTCACTGGCAAAATGTTTGAAACTATAGGGGAGGCACACAGTTGTCTTTCTATCATGTTTACGTCATAACCCTGAATTGAGTTGATTGGATAATAAAACGGTGTACTTTGTGCGGGAATACTACACATTGCATTCTTCCTTAAATAGCTACATAGCTATATATGAAGAGTTAGAGTGGACATTTTTTTAACAATGGCGAGTGCAACTAAGGAAATACCTGAAGATCTTCAACTTTGATCAAGTATTATTGATTGGTAATATCCAACAATATGTTTGGTCTGGAATACAGTGAGGAAAACATATATGGGAAGGGCTCCTGCCCAACTTTATCAGTTGAATCTTTATAGCTGCTGTTTTCCTTACTGTCCACCGGTTTGAGCTCTCAATTACAACAGAGAGAAAATGTTTGTTATAAAGAGTGGGACAAGGAAATGTTTTTGCTTAGAACCATCTCCAGCCAAGATGATGATTACATTTCCATTGGACCAAGGTGTTTTGGAAACGTACTATTAATTATCCCGAAAAATAACTGGACAAACCAGTCAGGCCCACGCTGTGTAACACTAACAAATAATCAATGGATTTTTTTGTGTAAATACTTGTAAAAATGGTAGCTAAATGAATAATGAAGATTGGTAGAATATTGCCTCTATGAATGTTAACTAGATAAGTGCTGGATCTCCTTGGTCAGTAATAATATTTTAAACTGTCTGTAGACAAGACGTGAAGTTTGCTAGGTCCTATGGAATGGCAACAACCGATTAGCTTAGCTGGTTTTTGATACAAATTTGTGTAAATACTTGAAAAAATGATAGCTAGAAGAATTATGAAGATCGGCAGAATATTGCTAAGCCTCTGTGAATGTTAACTAGATAAGTTATTGATCTCCTTTGTCAGTAATATTATTTTAAACTGTCCGTAGACAAGACGTGAAATGTCCTATGGAATGGCAACAACCAATTAGCTTAGCCTTTTATGGATACTATTTTGTGGAAATACGTGTAATATATAATTTAGAAATGTATTGGTGACAGATTATGATTAAATATGTACCTACTACAAGTAGAAACATATCTCTTGGACTATATTGTGACCCGTTTTAAATGTTATGATGTATCATCAGTTGCTAGTAGCTCATGCTGAATTCAATGTCACCAAAGTGACTCGCAGTGTGCAGGCACACAGTTCACATTGAATTCTGGACCTTGTGGTATTTCAACCATAATGGCAATAGAAGCGCCCGAACTCTACTCACATCAGTTTTTGGAAAAAAGGCAGAAAAAGCTGTGTATATGACATAAATCATTCTAGGGTAAAGTTTTTAAGTACCATATTAAATATTTGTATTCATTCTGGAATTGTCCTTTAACCGAATAGCTAACATAGCCCCTTTTGTATGAGGAATAGCCAAATTGAATTAATTATCATACTTGAGAGAATGGACAGACATTCACACAGTACCTGATATAGCGTGAAGCCTTCATAGTACTCAAACAGTATGCAGCCGATACTCCAGACATCACACGGATGGCTCCAACCCATCTCTGAGGTTGAACAGAAACAAATGACAATAGTCCAACAAGTGTGTGTATGCATTGTGTCAGGCCCTCTCTTACCCAGTATGACTTCAGGTGCCCGGTAGTGGCGTGTAGATATGACAGTGCTATGGTGTTCATGCTCAAAAGTGGCACTGCCAAAGTCCACCAGTCTTACTGTTGTATCCTTCACCCTCCTCTCGTCCCGTTTCTGAGAGAGAGAGAGAGAGAGAGAGAGAGAGAGAGAGAGAGAGAGAGAGAGAGAGAGAGAGAGAGAGAGAGAGAAGGACATGGAGGGAGAGGGAGAGAGAGAGTGTGGGGGGGAGTAAGGGAGGGAATAGTTTGAATTTGAGTGTTACTGGTGATGGTGTAATGTGAGATGTAGTGTAGATGTGGTGTAGTTTTGCTGGTGTACTGTGAGTGTAGTTGTGGTGTAGTGTGAGTGTTGCTTGTGATTGTGTCCTGTGAGTTGTAGTGTAGTTGTGGTGTAATCTGAGTGTTGTTCGTATGGTGTACTGTGAGTTTTAGTGTAGTTTTATTGTAGTTGTAGTGTAGTGTGAGTGTTGCTCGTTATGGTGTACTGTAAGTTAAAGTGTAGTTGTGGTGTAGTGTGAGTGTTGCTTGTTAAAGTGTAGTTGTAGTGTAGTGTAGTTGTGGTGTAGTATGAGTGTTGCTCGTTATGGTGTACTGTAAGTTGTAGTGTAGTTGTGGTGTAGTTGTAGTGTAGTGTACTTGTGGTGTAGTGTGAGTGTTGCTCGTTATGGTGTACTGTAAGTTGTAGTGTAGTTGTAGTGTAGTGTACTTGTGGTGTAGTGTGAGTGTTGCTCGTTATGGTGTACTGTAAGTTGTAGTGTAGTTGTGGTGTGGTGTGAGTGTTGCTCGTTATGGTGTACTGTGAGATTTCCTCCTGGTCTCTCCCACCTTCTCAGTATTGTATGTGGTGGTATAGGCAGAGTTCACAAACAGGATGTTCTCTGGTTTGAGGTCAGTATGGGTCAGCTTGTTGTCATGTAGAACTACAGAGGTAATCAGAATAAACCATATATAGTCATCATAATACCTGAACTTCACCGCACTGCTTAAAAGAGCATGGCACACTCTACACCAATTAGACAGCGCCCTCCTCTGGTCACAGAGATCAAAATTTAACATGGAGGAATTTAGTAATCCGGTAACAAAATTTGCATGTAGTCATTACAACCCTGGTTGTGGAGTCCTAACATGCACCCTAATGTATAATACATACATATGGGTGACACTCACAGTTGACAGCGAGGCAGATCTGGTAGGCCATATGGCGGATGTGATCCATGGAGTACGGCACGAAGTTGTTCTCCTTCAGGAAGTCAAAGGTGCTGATAGCCAACAGCTCCATTGAGATGCACACATGACCACGGTAGTTAAACCAGTCCAGCATCTGAACACAGTGACTGACGGGCAGAAATACTATATTGTATTATTTACTTTAATAATAAGATATCCTCATTACACTAAATAAATGTAAAAACCTATTTTGTGCCACCACACCGTTCAATCACAACTCTTAGCAAAAAAGCAGTCAAAAAACACAGTCAGCACCCTTCAAAACTTTTCATAAAATGTCCAACAAAGTGCGTTGCTGACAGTAAATACAGAGACTTGTTTCTGTCTGTTAAAGAGACAGACGAAGTATGTGCTGACTGTTTGTTGTGTGGGTCTTCCTCGTTGATTTTCTCAAGCACGGTGATCTCCAGTTTAGCAGCATCTCTGTACTTCTCGATGTTCCTAATGATCTTCAGTGCAACTTGCTTCCCGGCCCTGATGAAGAGATTAGCATCTTACAGCCAGAACATGGTCTGCTCCACATGCTTTAAAAGTGTGTGTGTTTTGTTCATGTCTGTTACCTGTGTCGGTCTACGCACTGCACCACCTTCCCAAAGGTGCCTTCCCCCAAGGTACTGACCAGCTCATCTGTTGGGGAGGAGAATAAGCAAACTACAGAAGCTGGTGGAGCCCATCTCTTAGTTCTCTAGAATGGCCTGAGCATAATAATAATAATTTATTGTATTTATATAGTGCTTTTCAATGACCCAAAGCACTTTACATAGTAATGGGGGAATCCCACCTCATCAGTCACACACAGAGAGAGATAGACACACAGACAACGCTCACACCTACTTTCATACACGGTCGCACATACAGAACAGAATCCCATTCACTTCGGTAATGGACAGCAGCCATTTTGCACCACAACGCTCACCACACATCAGCTATCAGGTTATATATGGCAGTTAGGAATGTGGGGGATTATTAGGCGACCATGGTTTAAATGTGGCCTGGTTGGGAATTTGGCCATGACACCGGGGTAAACACATTGTAGGGTGCTTGGACAAAGTGTTTAGCCATGGCTAAGCCACCCGTAACATTATGACCACCTGTATATTATTGTGTAGGTCCCCTTTTTGTCGGCAACACAGCAGCCCCATGCACAACAAACTGTGATGCACTGTGTGTTCTGACACCTTTCTATCAGAACCAGCATGAACTTTTTCAGCAATTTGAGCTACAGTAGCTCGTCTGTTGGATTGGACCACATGACCCAGCCCATAAGGAAATGTCTTATAAAGGCATTATCACATTTGACATCCATATCTGCATTTACCCATAATTTACAGTGTGTACAAGTGAGGCAAAAAATGTGTATGCAAAAAAATAGGCACCCACGACGAATTCCATAATTTTCATTTATAAATAATTGGGTGTTAGGATCAGCAATTTTATTTTGATCAAATAAATCAAAGACACAGTAATATTTCGGTAGTGAAATGAGGTTCATTGGATTAAAAGAAAATGTGCAATATGCATCAAAACAAAATTAGACAGGTGCATAAATTTGGGCACCCCAACAGAAATATCACATCAATATTTAGTTGAGCCTCCTTTAGCAGAAATAACAGCCTCTAGATGCTTCCTATAGACTTTAATGAGTGTCTGGATTCTGGATGAAGGTATTTTGGACCATTCTTCCTTGCAAAACATCTCCAGTTCAGTAAGATTTAATGGTTGCCGAGCATAGACAGCCCGCTTCAAATCACCCCACAGATTTTAAGGTCTGGGGAATGGGATGGCCATTCCAGAACATTGTACTTGTACCTCTGCATAAATGCCAGAGTAGATTTTGAGCAGTGTTTTGGGTTGTTGTCTTGTTGAAATATCCAGCCCCTGGGTAACTTCAACTTTGTGACTGAATTTTCTATATTATTCTCAAGTATCTACTAATATTGAGTGGAATCCATGCAACCCTCAACTTTAACAATATTCCCAGTACCAGCACTGGCTACACAGCGCCACAGCATGATGAAACCTCCACCAAATTTTACAGTGGATAGCAAGTCTTCGAACATTGTGTTCTTTTGCAGCGATGCATAACGCCCCTTGTTATGACCAAATAATTCCATCTATGTTTCATCAGTCCACAGCACCTTCTTCTAAAATGAAGCTGGCTTGTCCAAATTTACATTTGCATGCCTCAAGCATCTCTGTTTTTGGCGTGTGTGCAGAAAAGTCGTCTTCCACATCACTCAACCATACAGCTTCTCCTTGTGCAAAGTATGTTGAATTGTTGAACGATGCACAGTGACACCATCTGCAGCAAGATTAAGTTGTAGGTCATTGGAGGTGGTCTGTGGGCTGTTTTTGATTATTCTCACTATCCCTTCCCTTTGCATCACCAATATTTTACTTGGCCTGCCACGTCTGGCCTTAACAAGAACTGTGCCTCAATTGGCCACCTTAAATACCTTTTCTCATGATTGGATGCACCTGTCTATGAAATTCACGGCTTAATGAGCTCACCAAACCAATTGTGTGTTGTAATTAATCAGTGCTAGGTAGTTACAGGTATTCAAATCAACAAAATGACAAATGTGCCCAAATTTATACACCTGTCTAATTTCGTTTTGATTCATATTCCATATATTCTGTTAATCCAATGAACCTCATTTCAGTACTGAAATATTTCTGTGTCCTTCAGTTATTTGATAGATCAAAATGAAATTGCTGACCCAAACACCCAATTATTTATAAATTAAAATCATGGAAATGTCAGGGGTGCCTAAACCTTTGCATACAACTGAAATAAATAATATAAAAACTATTACATCTTTTCTTGCCCTATGTCAGTTATCAATTTGCCTATAGTCTACAAATTCAAACAAGAATGAATGCTTATTTGTGGGATATTGATTTTATAAACAGTATATGGGATGATAAGTAGGGGTATGAAAGGTATGTCAATGAAATATTTGGTCATATTTAAATGTATCCCATACGGAAATTGGTAAACATCATCACATATAGTATGTACACATACAGTAAAGGAAAATATTATTTGATCCCCTGCTGATTTTGTACCTTTACCCACTGAGAAAGAATTGATCAGTCCATAATTTTAATGGTAGGTTTATTTAAACAGTGAGAAACAGAATAACAACAATAAAATCCAGAAAAACACATTTCAAACAAGTTATTAATTGATTTGCTCTACAATGAGTGAAATAAGTATTTCATCCCCTCTCAATCAGCAAGATGTCTGGCTTCCAGGCAAGACCATCGCCAAGCAGCTTGGTGAGAAGGTGACAACAGCTGGTGCGATTATTTGCAAATGGAAGAAACACAAAATAATTGTCAATCTCCCTCGGTCTGGGGCTCCATGCAAAATCTCACCTTGTGGAGTTGCAATGATCATGAGAACGGTGAGGAAACAGCCCAAAACTACACGGGGAGATCTTGTCAATTATCTCAAGGCAGCTGGGACCATAGTCACCAAGAAAAAAATTAGTAACACACTCCGTGAAGGACTGAAATCCTGCAGTGCCCAGAATGTCCCCCTGCTCAAAAAAGTACATGCACAAGCCCGTCTGAATATTGCCAATGAACATCTGAATGATACAGAGAACTGGGTGAAAGTGTTGTGGTCAGATGAGACCAAAATTGAGCTCTTTGGCATCAACCCAACTCGCAATATTTGGAGGAGGAGGAATGCTGCCTATGACCCCAAGAACACCATCCTCACCATCAAACATGGAGGTGGAAACATTATGCTTTGGGGGTTCTTTTCTACTAAGGGGACAGGACAACTTCACCACAACTTCATGATGGACAGGGCCATGTACTGTACCATGAAATCTTGGATGAGAACCTCCTTCCCTCAGCCAGGGCATTGAAAATGGGTCGTGGATGGGTATTCCAGCATGACAATGACCCAAAACACACAGCCAAGGCAACAAAGGATTGGCTCAAGAAGAAGCACATTAAAGCCCTGGAGAGGCCTTAATCCCACAGAAAATCTGTGGAGAAAGCTGAAGGTTCGAGTTGCCTCGAAACCTTGATGATTCAAAAAGGCTCTGCAAAGGGGAGTGGGACAAAATTCCTCCTAGGATGTGTTCAAACCTGGTGGCCAAAATGTCGAACCTTTGTGATTACCAACAAGGGTTTTGCCACCAAGTACTAAGTCATGTTTTGCAAAGGGGTCAAATACTTATTTCGCTCATTGTAATGCAAATCAATTAATAACCTTTTTGAAATGCGTTTTTCTGGTCTTTTGTTGTTATTCTGTCTCTAACTGTTCAAATAAACACACCATTGCAATTATAGACTGATAATTTCTCTGTAAATAGGCACTGGGCAAACGTACGAACTCAGCAGGGCATCAAATAATGTTTTCCCTCAATGTATTTCGTAATATACAAAAATTGGCAGTTTTTATATATGTTAGATATATTTTCACATTTGATATCCATATCTGCATTGACCTATGGTTTTCAGTGTGTATAAGTGATGACTAATGTCTGTCGATGTATATATGAAATTATTTTTAAAAATACCATGATTCTTTTTGCCTTATGTCAGGTAACAATTAGTTTATAGTCTACCAATTCAACCAAAAATGAATGCTTGTGTGTGGGATACTGATGTTATATACAGTATATGTACAGTTGTGTTCAAAATAATGGCAGTCCAACATCATTAACAAGATCAATGACTGTTTTTGGTAAAAATCATATTTTCACATGGCAAATAATTTACTAGTAGGTGCAGTAGAGTAATAGAAAACCAACAGACCCAACAGTCATGACATGCAAGCTGATGATTTTGTATAATTGAATCATTAATCGAAAGATTAGGGGACCCAGAACATAACCCCGGGGGGGTTGTAGTGGGTGCAATTTGTAAGTTTGAATACACAAAAGCACTTCAAGAGGTCATGTTGCCTTATGCCCGAAGAGGAAATGCCCATGAAATGGGTGTTCCAACAAAACAACAACCCAAACACACCAGTAAGTGAGCAGCATCTTGGTTCCAGACCAACAAGATTAATGTTATGGAGTGGCCAGCCCAATCCCTGGACCTTAATCCAATAGAAAACTTGTAGGGTGACATAAAAAATGCTGTTTCTGAGGCAAAACCAAGAAATGCAGAGAACCTGTAGAATGTAGTCCAATGGTCCTGGGCTGGAATATCTGTTGACAGGTGCCAGAAGTTGGTGGACTCCATGCAACACAGATGTGAAGCAGGTCTCAAAAACTGTGGTTATACAACTAAATATTAGTCAGGTGATTCACAGGACGGCTAAATCTTCAAGCATTTTCCAGTTTATACAGTAAATGTTTTAAATGTGTAAAGACAAATGCAGACACTGCTATTTTTTTGAACAGCCTAAAATTCCTTTTTCACTTTCTGTAAAGTAATAACAAATTTGATAGATTTTCTTCATGTTTTGATTTGCATGTATGGAAAAAAGCTATTATAAGGATTGTGAGCTTTACTCACTTTTTTGAACACACTGCTATTATTTCGAACACAACTGTATATATGGTCATACAGTATATTACATTATTATTTGGGAGCCTTAGCACCCTACGTGCATCAATTAGCCTTGGCCGCCCATGAGTCTGTCGCTGATTCAGCACTTTTTCCTTCCTTGGACCACTTTTGATAGGTACTGACCACTGGAGACCAGGAACAGCCCACAAGAGCTGCAGTTTAGAAGATGTTCTGACCCAGTCGTCTAGCCATCACAATTTGGTCCTTGTCAAAGTTGCTCAAATCATTATCCTTGCCCATTTTTCCTGCTTCTTTATTTTGTCCTCAAAGTTGATGTGAAGATACAGATAAAACTGCAGCGCTTGTCTGGTGTTCCCAGTCTGCAGTGGTCAGTCTCTGTCAAAAGTGGTCTAGGGAAGGAAAAGCAGGGAACGGACAACCCAAGTCATGGGTTGACAAGGCTCATGGATGCATGTGGGGAGCAAAGAGTGGCCTTTGTAGTCCGATCCAACAGATGAAAAAGTAAATGCTGGTTCTGATAGAAATGTGTCAGAACACAGTGTATCACAGTATGTTGCTTATGGTGCTGCTGTTTTGATGTCAAAAGGGGGACCTCCACAATATAAGGTCATAATGTTATGGCTGATTGGTGTATATCAATCTTTTTAAGAGGGCTATATAAAATTCACCCATCTCATCAATGTACGAAGACAAGAGGAGGGCCATAGAGGCTCTGTTCATTAAGAAGGGGGTGGGGCCTACATCTATCTTGCAAAACATCTCCATCCTTGTAGGACAAGTGACCATCACCAGATGCCTTCTTCTTCTCTGGTCCGTCACTGCTGCTCCGCTAAAGGTCAGAGGATGGGGTAAGAGAATAAATGTGGAGGGGGTAAGAGAATAAATGTTAACAACATAGTTGGGACAGATGCAACAAACACTCTTTACATTTAACCATATTTGTAAAAAAACATTCCTATGCTAAATCCTAACCCAAATCCTGTAACCTACCACACACGCACAGCTAGCATAACAGCTGCTGAATTATCTGCAATGTTAGTAAGTGCAGGACTTATGTCGCAAGCCCCTGATGACATGTTTCAATTCCACAGGCATGTACAAACTCCCTTTGAGAAAACAAACTCCTGACTAATACAATAGCCCAGAATGCCAACCAGGATCAAGTAAAGATCATGTGTCTAAATTAGGACTTCCTAGACCGCAGTTAAACAGAGAATATGTGCACACTTGTGCACTGCGTTAACAGTATGTCAAGGTAGCGCTTAACCCTGTTGCTGTCCTAACCTGTCCTGTGGTGTGAAGTGGCTGAAGGAGGAAGGTCAAGTGACAGGGTGGCCCCTGTGAAGACACTCTAGGGGACTATTTCCATCCACATTCTAAGACTGTTATTAATATCAGAATTTCAGAAAGAGAGACAGGGCTTAAAACAAGAGAGCAAATGAGCGGTAGGGCTTAGGGAAAAAGAGAGGACGGGCTAGAGAGCTGAGCAGGCACAACATGAGTTACAGGCTGAATGCAGATCATGCAAAGACCATAGACTACAGTGTGTACTCACACGCAAGCACATGAACACACACACACACACTTTCTCTGCCCCTCTATCACTATGATAGAACAGATAACACAGAAAGAAGTGTGATTCTAGGTATAAAACTGCACTAGATCAATCTTCACAGAACACCACCAATAAATACATTCAAACATTAAGGAAACGAAATCAGTGAAGATATTCACTGTGTTGAACAGCAAAAAGGCAAGAAGATGGAAGAGAAACCATGGATGGAGCAGGAGGACGAGTACTTACGGAAAAACAGAGGCAGACACAGTCCAGAAAACTCTTACACACAGAATACAACTCCGTCTTCCCCATAGCTCAAGAAAAAGAGAAGTGGTAAAGAAACAAAGTGGAAAAGAAAGAGAAATAGCGATAAGCAGGAATAAACAGAAAGAAAAGAAAAAGCAAAGCGAAGCGAGAAGGATCAATCCCAAACAGTGTCAAGAAAGGGAGCAGAGAGAAATGAATATTCAGTAGACTGATAAAAATATGAGGAAAACAAGAGACAGTGTAAACTGAAGGATACAGACGGACGAGAAAGCAAAGCAACAGATAGGTGATAAGTAGAAAGTAGCTAGGAGAAGAGGGCGGGACAAGAGAAGTGTAAAGAGTTGACAGGGATAAAGTGGTCAGACAGTGAGTGAGCTGAGACGGACACTAATAATAGCCACTGGCCACAGTCCCCTATGAAAGTCCTGAGACCCGACTCAAGATGTGGCTGGTGTGTGTGAGGGGTGGTGGGCTAGAGTATATCTAGTTTCCTCCTTTAAACTACTCTCAAGTCTTTAACCCTCGTTCTCTGTCATAATATTTTTCTACAGCTGCTCATATGGTATATTGTTTGCATGTAGTCACTACAAGCCAAAGGTGAAACCTTTTAGGAATGTTTACAAACACTAGACCCAACCCAAGTAACCGAGGCTTCTTTGGGCTGAAACATAATCTAGTGACAGTAACTTGAACGTTTTCTCAGAATTCTGTCTGTGTGGCAATACTGATACAGCCTGTAGGTTACTTTTTGGGTTGATAGTTTGTCACTGAGGGATTGTAGGTTGTGACTGAGGGATAGTAGGTTGTGACTGAGGGATTGTAGGTTGTGACTGAGGGATTGTAGGTTGTCACTGAGGGATGGTAGGTTGTCACTGAGGGATGGTAGGTTGTCACTGAGGGATAGTAGGTTGTCACTAAGGGATTGTAGGTTGTCACTGAGGGATTGTAGGTGGTTTTACTTGGGTTTCCTCTTGGCCATCTTCTTCAAGAGAAGGGGGGGGCTTTCAACTCTCATGGGGACAATGTTGTGAAGAACAACACAAGCAGTCTCTTTCATTGACTGAAAGAGCTTTAATGAAAATGTGGATTACATCAATGCACCCAATCACATTTGGGAACCCTGAAATTGAAAGTTATTCAATGAAAAACATTTTTGAATAATTGTGGCGTTACACAGTATATGGATTGGATAGATTACGTAGTGACATGTAACTACAATCGTCTCTCATTAAATATCATAGAAAGGCTATAGGAATAATTCCTCTTTAATAACTGTCACTGGTGTATGGCCTGTACGAACTACAGGCTACTGTATGAACAGCCCTACACACAGTTGCATTTCACATGCTCTGCATCGCCTATGCAATAGAAAAAACTACCCGTCGCAAAGGGCAATTATGCACAAAATGTGCTCAATAAAAAAAAGTTTTTGTCAATAAAAACTGTAGCACCCCAATGGCCGATTAGTGCCAAACACTACAGGCCTCCTCTGCTCCTCCTTCTGACCATGCATACAAAGTTTGGTGCCAGTCGGACAAACAGTTGCTGACAACCTCACTTCCTGTTTTGCGGCCTCCTAGTTATATACGATTGGCTGTCACGGACAAATGGATTCGCAAAATCAAAAATCCATCTGATAACTTCTGTTACGCTTCGTCTGAAGATCATCTTTGCCAAGTTTCGGAAGGTTTGGACAAAATTTGTATCTTAAAACGGTATCTTGCAAAGTTGTTCAACATGTGCTACTGCTTCATATGACATTGGTTTCAATTCAGTCATATTCGGTGCAGTAAAACAACCTCTTGCACTAATGCAACACACGAAGTTTGGTTGAAATATATTTTTGCATTCTAGAGTAATGAGCCTGTAATGAGCCTAAAAGGTGATTTCTGCTATAGGTCCCTTTCATGGCCAATTAGTGCCAAACACTGCAGGCCTCCTCTGCTCCTTCTTCCAACAATGCATACCGAGTTTGGTTGCTGAGAAACACCCTCACTTCCTGTTTGGCAGCTTCGCCGTCATTTACGATTGGCTGTCATGGACAAACGGTTTTGCAAATCAAAAATCTATCTGATAACCTTTGTTATGCTTTGTCTGAAGATCATCTGTGCCATGTTTCGGGAGGTTTGGACAAAATTTGTGACCTGAAATATTTTTTGAAGTTTTTACACAAATTCAAAAATGGCGAAAGATCTAGTTAGGCAGAAATGAAAACGGCCTCTTGCAGCGTTGTTCAACACGTGCTCCTTCTTCATATGACACTGGTTTAATTTTTCTAGGACAATCAGAGCCCGAAATATAAGCGATTGAATATCAAACGTTTGACCCAATGGTGGTGCTAGAGGCATGGGCCTATGGACACTGAAAATAGTGTGTGTAAGTTTGTCATAGCCCTTTACAAAAGTAAAACCTTTGCAAAGTTTCAAAAAAGTTATCCAGTAAAAGTTGTTGAACTTGAAAACACAGCGGAAAAAGACAAAAAAAAACTACATTTACAATAGGGCTCCGCAGCTGTCGCTGCTTGGACCCCTAATAATAATAATAAAAAACATACAATTACAATAGGGCACCTCAGCTGTCCCAAAGGCGCATACCTGTCTATATAAGTTCCCACAGTAAACAGTGCATGTCAGAGCACAAACCAAGCCATGAAGTCCAAGGAATTGTCTGTAGAACTCAGAGACAGGTTGGTATTGAGGAACAGATCTGGGGAAGGGTACAGAAAAAATATCAGCAGCATTGAAGGTCCTAACAAGCACAGTGGCCTCCATCATCCATAAATGGAAGAAGTTGGAACCACCAGGACTCTTCCTAGAGTTGGCCCCCAGGCTAAACTGAGCGATCGAGGGAGAAGGGTCTTAGTCAGGGTGGTGAACAACAACCTGAATGACCATCTCTGCAACACTCCACTAATTAGGCCTGTATGGCAGAGTGGCCAGACGGAAGTCACTCCTCAGTAAAAGGCACATGAGAGCCTGCCTTGTCTTTGCCAAAAGGCACCTGAAAGACTCCCATACCATGAGAAACAGAATTCTCTGATCTGATGAAACAAAGATTGAACTCTATGGCCTGAATGGCAAGCATCATGTCTGGAGGAAACCAGGCATCGCTCATCACCTGGCCAATACCATCCCTACAGTGAAGCATGGTGGTGGCAGCATCATGCTGTGGGCATGTTTTTCAGAGGCAGAAAATGGGAGACTAGTCGGAATTGAGGGAAAGAAGAATGCAGATGTCCAGAGACACCCTTGCTGAAAACCCTCCAGAGCGCTCTGGACCTCAGACTGGGGCAAATGTTCATCTTCCAACAGGACAACAACCCTAAGCACAAAGCCAATTTAACAAAGGAGTGGCTACAGGACAACTCTATGAATATCCTTGAGTAGCCCAGCCAGATCCCATACTTGGACCCGATTAAACATTTCTGGAGAGATCTGAAAATGGCTGTGCACTGACACTCCCCATCCAACCTGATGGAGCTTGATAGGTCCTGCAAAGAAGTACGGGAGAAACTGCCCAAAAATAGGTGTGTCTAGTTGTAGCATCATACTCCAAAAGACTTGATGTTGTAATTCCTGCCAAAGGTGCTTCAACAAAGTATTGAGCAGAGGCTGTGTTCCTTGAAAAGCGCCATATAAGTTGAATGAATCTTTAATTAATTATTATTATACATTTTTTACTTATGTACATGTGCTTTTTTCATTTTTAATTTTTAATAAATTTGCTAAGATTTCACAAACTTCTTTCACATGTCATTATGGGGTATTGTTTGTAAAATTTTGAGGGAAATAATGAATTTAATCCATTTTGTAATTAGGCTGTAACAAAATGTGGAAAGAGTGAAGCACTGTGAACACTTTTTTTTAAAAAATAAAACACTAACCGTATACTAACAGTCTGCTTGATATGGTCCATTTAACAGGCTCAGTTCACATATAATCTGCATTCGTATGAGAGACTGACTTTCCCCAAAATTCAGTCGGAACACAAGAAAAAGGGTTATAGGAACATTATGTTCTAGGAACTGCAAAAATCTCTCTGGTCGGAAAGTGTATAATATCAGCAGATACTTGAGAATAATGTAGAGGAATCAGTCAAAAAGATGAAGTTATGCCGGGGTTGGATATTTCAACAAGACAATGACACAAAACACTGATCAAAATCTACTCTGGCATTTATGCAAAGGAACGTAAAACAAGGAAGTACAATGTTCTGGAATGGCTATCCCAGTCCCCAGACCTGAATATCAATAAAAATCTGAAGGGTGATTTGAAGCGTGCTGTTAATGCTCAAACCTAACTGAACTGGAGATGTTTTGCAAGGAGGAATGGTCCAAAATACCTTCATCCAGACACTGATTACAGGCTATAGAAAGCGTCTAGAGGAGGCTCAACTAAATATTGATGTGATATTTTTGATGCATATTGCACATTTTCTGTTAATCCAATTAACCTCAGCTTCACTTCCTGCTCCACCACATCTTTCAGCTACACTTCCTGCTCCATCCCCATGTCTCATCTTCTTTTCCTCCTCCATCACCATGTCTCATCTCCACTTCCTGCTCCACCACCATGTCTTTCATCTCCACTTCCTGCTCCACCACATCTTCAGCTCCACTACCATGTCTCTCATCTTCTTTACCTGTTCCACCACCATGTCTCTCATCTCCACTTCCTGCTCCAATACCATGTCTTCAGCTCCACTACCATGTCTCTCATCTTCTTTACCTGTTCCACCACCGTCTCTCAACTCCAATTCCTAGTTTACCACATTTTATCTCCACTTCCTGCTCCAACACCATGTCTCAAATGCAATTCCTGACCATCACCATTTCACTCAGCTTCAATTCCTGCTCCATCAACATTTCTCTCAGCTCCACGCCCTGCTCCAGGACACACAAGGTCTGGAGGATTCAAGAAATGCTTACTTGCAAGTTCACTCACAAGTGCCACAATAGTGGGAGAGTGAATCATTTTAATTCATACATTAAATAACTGTGAAAATAAGTTGTGTAAATAAAGATTAGGATGTAAATATAGTAGTGGCAGTCCATTATTAACACACAAACGGTGGAGTGGGTTTAAATATGCACTAGTAAATAATGTGTGAGCATGAAACAAAATGATCCTTAGCTGCAGTTATGAAGTGTGCATGTAACAACAAAGTATAAATTATGTATTGGTGAGTGCTAAGCAGTATACATGCAGCCTGGCAAATACATCCAATTCTGTTATATCAACAGAAGCTTTTCTGATAAACCATTTTAAAACTAACATCAGATCAGAATAAAACCCATGTAATAACTAACAACTTGACTTACAGAAGTATACAAAAGTTTAGACACCCCTGACAATTTCCATGATTTTCATTAATAAATAATTGGGTGTTTCAATCAGCAATTTCATTTTGATCTATCAAATAACTGAAAGACACAGTAATATTTCAGTTGTGAAATTAGGTTTATTGGATGAACAGAAAATGTGCAATATGCATCAAAACTAAATTAGCAGGTGCATAAATTTGGGCACCCCAACATAAATATCACATCAATATTTAGTTGAGCCTCCTCTAGACGCTTGTGCAAAGTGCGCTGAATTGTTGAACGATGCAGTGTAACACCTTCTGCAGCAAGATTATGTTGTATGTCTTTGGAGGTGGTCTGTGGGCTCTTTTTGACCGTTCTCACCATCCTTCGCCTTTGCCTCTCCGATATTTTACTTGGCCTGCCACTTCTGGCTTTAACAAGAACTGTGCCTGTGGTCTTCCATTTCCTCACTATGTTCCTCACAGTGGACACTGACAGCTTAAATCTCTGCGATAACTTTTTGTAGCCTTTCCCTAAACCATGATGTTGAACCCACCTGAACCCAAACAGAACAGAGCTAGAGTAGCTCCACTCATTTTGACAACGCCTGCAGGCTACTGGCCGGGTCTTCTCCAACTCTGCTGTTGATGAATCAATATATTGGAGTGTTAGTTCTCCTCAATTGAACATTGACATGTAACAGAACACAGGTACACATTTGTGTACTTAAACCTGCAGTGTAACACCATCACTACATATTCTGTAAAGCCGTACATTTTTTCCCTTTCTACACATTTTCTAATGCATGCCATGTCAATGTCTTGAAATAAACTCAGGGATATACACAGGGATAAATAATGTTAATTTATTCCACAAAAACATGACAACTGTGGAGTCAATAAAAATCCAACACCCAATCATCATTACTCAAAGGAAAAGGGAGACCTGACACATGGTTGGAAAGAAGGACAAGGAGGTTTACTTTACATAGAAATCATCCTAAATACATGGATATCCTCCTACACTTTCTACAATATTAATAAACCCAGGGGTGGGGCATTCAAAAGCAATTACAAACAGCGCTCTCTTATTCACATCGAATACTGGTCGTCAGCTATGTCTGCCACTGTGAACAGCTAAATCTGGGTCTGTGAATCTGGGTCTGTGAATCTGGGTCTGTGCCTGAAGCATCTTGCTGTTTCTGCAGTTTAGCCATCGTCTCTCATAACTGCTGGGTTTGTGCCGGGTTGGCTTGCAGTTGAGTCTGTTCTCTGTGTTTGAGCCAGCTAGTCAGTCCACCAGATCATGTTTTCAAAGCTGGGCACATGCCAAACTGGATTTAATTAAATCTTAAGTCACAGCAAACAAGAATCTATGGTGTAGAGGACCAGGTAGGGCGGATGGTTCAGGGGTAGAAAGGGAGGGTGGTCTTTGGGGTGCAGTGGGTGGGGGTTAAAAAGCCCATCAAAGTCCCTGGTTGTTGACGGGTCCTGTGTTATGGAGCCATCCAGAAGGGCATAGGCTGCTGAGCCTGCGTCTGCTGCGTTTTGGCACGCTGGGGTGGCGGAGGCGGGCAGCGGTACCCCAGAGTCCAGCTCGCCGATGATGTGGGGGCGGGGTGGGTCGCCCCAGCGCTGTTACCGTGGTTACCTGCTCCCAAGGATTTGGGGTTGGAGTGATCCTCCTCTTCGTCCGAGGAGTCGCCAGTGTACGCGACAAGCCCCATTTTCATCCTCTTCACTGAGGGCTCTAAGAGAGGAGAGAGAGAGAAAGAACACACCGAGAGAGAACACAACCACAGACCAGCAACAGCAGTTCAAAAACAGCAGTTCAAAAACAGCAGTTCAAAAACAGCAGTTCAAAAACAGCAGTTCAAAAACAGTTGGAAGTTAATGGTTCAATGAAAACATTTGAGGGAGAGAAACAGTTAACAGATTGCATTGTGTTTGGAAGTAAGGGTGGTTAGGAGGAGAGGAGAGGAGGGGCATAGGTCAGCGGCAGCGGTCATTGGTCGACGGGGAGTCACATCAATAGGGCCATCCAATCATGATGCAGGGCAAGAGGCCACAGGAGAAGAGCCCCACCCACATCCAGCATCCCCCCAGAGAGACATGGAAGAGAAGAAAAACACAGAGAAAGAGAGAACACAAAAAAGAGAGAGAGAGTGTGGTTAGTCAGGGCGTGGCACACGGGCACAGACACTCCATTCTGATGACGTCATCAGAAAGGGACGTGTGGCGAGGAGTTGGCACCGAGAGATAGGGGCACACCCAATCCCAAACTCATGCTCCTGGAGGACACTGACTTCTCGAACAGTGCCACAGATGTAAGCAACATGGTAATAGCTCCACTGTGACCTTGCATAAGGGAGTCATTTCTATCAAGACATTACAGACGTTTTCCTTTTAAGGAAGGTAAGCTTCTACTATAAGCAGATATAACCCAGTCCCTCCAGAAAAACGTGATTATGTGATCGAATAATTCAATGCATAATCAGCCAAAGTCCACATATTAATGCAGGGGCCACATTTTTTCAAATACGCCGCACTTTTGCTGCAAAATTTAATAATCCTCACATTTCCATTGGAAAAAATCACATATCTTAGCAGGAAGTTGAAAAATGTTGCGTTTACTTCAAACAAGAGTAGCCATTTTCCCCTGTTGCCATAAGAACGTTATGAAGTGACAGAATAACACGACATGAACATCATGACATGCATAAATATCCCACATATTCCATCGAATTTTTTAAGACAACAAAACTCAGCATTTTTCTGGAAGGACTGATAACCTGTTCTGTCTGCATGCAACACGCTATAGTCTCTGGTAACTGAACCAAGGACAGGGGGGCTGGACTCCACAGCTGAGAAAGGGACAGACCAAGTCTGTGTGTGTGTGGGGGGTGGGGCCCTTACCCAGGGGCCCTTGCTGTGGCCTCTTCTCCTCCATCTTGGGTCTGACTCCTCCACTGGCCGGCATGGGTGGTGGGGGCATCAGCTGTCTACTGCAGGACAAAGAGGGGGGGTTAAAGAGTTGGTGCTGCACTGCATCCATCAAGAACAGATAGAAGCAGAGTTCACCCATTCTGTACCTGTCCCTCTCCCTCGGCGTCCCGGAGGAACTCGCTGGCTGGGGTCCTGAAGCCTCGGGGGCGGGGCTGCCCACAGGGAAGCCTGCACCTAAATTAGTCATATGAATGGGTCCATGCTATGAGCAGAAAAACACACAGGCGCATTAGCACACATCCGCCCCTGAGTGTACCCTCCCCCTAGATTCACTATCAATAACAAACTAGACAAGTAACCATGCTCATTATAAACTACTGACTGGACATCAACACCCCAAATCATTGATTGCATATTTGATACACCTTATTTAACCAGTCATTTAAAAGAAGAATTATCTTTAGATTATGCATGCTCTGATGAAATGTTAGAAAACAGGAATGAACTGTATCAAAGAACAAGCAATATGATGACTATATCAAGATAGCACGTTTCAATACATTCAAGTACATTTCATCAGTATTCAACAATACCTTCTCTGAATCTCCATAATCTGAAAGTGCAAATCATTCAAAAATACACTAACTCAGGTAATTACTGTTCTACAGTTACAACAAAGTTTTTCATTAAACGTCTTATGATGAAGAAAAACATGTTGACATTGAAAAGACATGCAACACCATCTCCCATTCAACAGAATACACAGGCTCTACAGCGAGAGAGCGCGCCAGATAAATCACCTGGTATCCCAGCAGGCCGCTGTCCCTCTCGTCTGGCACCTCCTCCGTAAAGCGTCTTTTCTGCGGTGGATTGGTGGAGACAGCAGGAGGCGGAGCTTTGTGCGGGGCCGGAGCAGAGTGGGGGAAGGGAGCAGGAGGAAGAGACTGGAGAGAAATAACGTTCCGACCAGGTCAACGAACAATAAAGTCAGCCGAATGTTATCTATTATTATTCTCTCTCACACACACACACAAACACAGCTCTGGAAAAACAGAGACCACTGCAAAATCATCAGTTTCTCTAGGTGTACTACTGATAGGTATGTGTTTGGGTAAAATAAACATCTTCATTTATTCCATAAACTATTGACAACATTTCTCAAAATTACATCTCGTCAAAATAACGAAAGTCACTACGTTCGCAAAAATTCAAGCTGTTCAGCTTTGTTTGATAGCTTGTGATCATCTATCTTCCTCTTAATCACATTCCAGAGGTTTTCAATGGGGCTCAGGTCTGGAGACTGGGCTGGCCTTGACAGGGTCTTGATCTGGTGGTCATCCACCCACACCTTGATTGACCTGGCTGTGTAGTGGCTTGATTCAAGCCTCGATCACAAAGACAAAGCTGCCCGATTCCAACCTTGCTGAAGTAACCCAGAACCTCCACAAATTGTTCCAGTGGGTGTGAGACAATGTGGCTTTGTAGGCTTCTCCGGGTCTCCATCTAACTATTAGACAATGAGGTGTTGGGCAAAGCTGAAAGACCTCCCTCCAGTCCTCTACAGTCCAATCCTTAAGGTCTTTTGCAAACCTCAGCCTGGCTCTTTGCTTTTCATTGATGAAGAATGAATTTTTTATAGATTTGCACAACTTCAGCCCTGCTCACTGCATACCTGCCAACCTTGAGAAATGTTTATGAGTACCAACTCAGCACGGACACAGCGTTTCACAGTGGAGCACAGCATTTGGGTAGTGGGCATTCCACCATCTCAATAAGCCCACAAAAAAACATATGCACACTTATAAAATTACTTGTATAAATTACTTGTATATTAAATTAATACAGTAACTACACTATTAGGGCCTTTTCCCATTGCTTGTAATTCAACAAG
>JACXGM010007364.1:0-30815 GCA_016801145.1 Umbra pygmaea
CATACTCCCGCAGCACCTCCCACAGTATCTCCCGGGGGACCCGGTCATACGCCTTCTCCAAATCCACAAAACACATGTAGACCGGATGGGCATACTCCCAGGCCCCCTCCAGGATCCTTGCGAGAGTAAAGAGCTGATCCGTTGTTCCACGACCAGGACGGAATCCACATTGTTCCTCTTCAACCTGAGGTTCGACTATGTAGCTTTAAATACTTTTTAAAAAAAACACAAATGTAGCTTTAAATACTTTTTATTTGACATTGAAATGGGCATTAACTTCAAACCAATTTTTTTTAAATTAATGTACTTCACCTTTTACAATCCAGTGTAAATTTTAAACACAACACAGCTATGAGTCAATGTAAAGGCAAACCTCACTGTCTGCATAATTAAGAGGTAGTTGAATCTCTAGTGCCACATTTTTTTATTATAGTAGAACTGGTTGACATTACTAACCATAATATAAAAATATAGCTTCACATCTACAGCTTAAAGCACTCGTGGAGCACTGTTCAGTCAAGTACAAATGTGTGGGTAAAGAAATAAAAGCTGCAATTACGATAAGTGAGCATAGTGTTTAGGTATTATATAGTCTAGGAGCAATTATTCATAATGAGTTTGTGTGTGAGACATTTCATATGTTGCATGCTCACATTCTGGTGAAACAACTTTCTGAAGTGTATTTTTGTTAACAGTTTTTTGGTTTACTTGGACAATATGAAAGGGACAAAAGGCAACCTGGCTAATTGCAAAAATGTAAATTGGTCCTAGTAACAAGCATAAGTATGTGATGCTCTTGGAACAGAACACTGATAGTAACTATAATAACGAAGAACTATGAACGCTAATGTTTTAAACTATTTACATTGTTGTACAATGTTTTACAACTATGTCCGAAAGGGGGAAAGAGAGCGTCAACGACCATGGTTGTGGTAAGACTGGGGTGGTAAGGGAGGAAAAAACCTTTAATAGAGGGTGTAGGGCAGTGGTCCTCAAACCCTTCCAAGGAGGGCCTAGTGTATGCAGGTTTTTGCTTTTACCTTGTACAAGCCTGATGGAGTAGCTCACTAATTGGTTAGTATCTCCCCTCACCTGGCAGTCTAGGTCCTAATTATGCTCTAATTGAAGGGAAAGACCAAAAACCAGCATACACTAGGCCCTTTTTGGAATGGTTTGAGGACCACTGGTGTACGGAACAAGTAAGAGCAGAGTAGGTAAGATGAACAGTGTTACGGCTACAGTTAAATAAATAAAATAAATTATACTATTTTTTGACACTCATCACATAAGGCAAGACTTAGGGGCTTTGGGGCAAAAAGAAAAATCAACATTAAAATTCAACTTCAAAAGGGAACAACAAGACATTAACATTTCACCCTTGTTGAAGTTGGGCTTTAATAGAACTGTTTAAAAATATATATAACTTCCCTTAGTGGTGAAATGAACTCCATCGGGCAAAAAAGCCCAGGAGTGTCAAACCCAAGTTGAGGGTGTTTAACAAAGCTGCCACTTAAACAATTAACATATGTAGCCACAACACTGTTCACAAACCTGCGAGCCTTGTCGATCTAACCCGGATTGGCAACGCTCCTCCACCTGCATCTCTGGGTGATGCCAGAGAAGATGAACTTCATGCCTGGATACTGCAGGTAGTGGTGATGCAGGTCCCCCTTTCATTCCTGCGACGAGGTTGACGTCATTCATTCCTGCGATGGACTGATGGCGCGGACCATTGTGGTTATTAACTTTAACCAAACGTTCTAAGAAACTTGGTTATATTTATGCCAATAGTTAGCATTAGATAATGAAGTATTGACACTTTTTTGCACTTCGATTTGAAGAAAATAAACAAGAGCATGTTTTACCTTACCACAAGTGGCAAGCTAACGTTACAGACAATTATGGTAACTTCAGATACATTTACTTTACAAGGTGACTCCACATATAAGTAATATGCTGTAATTATGGGGCAAATATATATTTAAAAACCTAGCGAAGTTAAATCTTACCTTGAGTTATGTAGGGTAGCTTTCAGCAGCAGTTGCACCCAGATTGCCAGTGAGTGTGTGTAACGTAGAGTGTAAGCTAAGCAGTTGCCAACTCTCAACTAGCGTCACAGTCAGATCAAAATAGTTAGATACCGCCCAGACACTGCCCAAAAGTCTATGGCTCCTCCCTCACTCCTCCCTCTCGTCTAAAATCGTCACATCCGCAACCAAGATGTCTGCGCCCGTAACGGCAAATTCTGGTACTCAAATCAGATTTTAACAAACCAATGGGTGACGTCACACATGGCTCTATCCATTATACAATCTATGGTTTCAAGCAAACTGTGGTATGATAGCGATTCTACTTAGATATCAATTTATTATAATATAAATAATAAACTACACATTGGGATTAAAATGGATGGCCTAAAAAATTGTTTCACAATCACAAAAGTCGTGGAGTGGGTCTTTAAAGTATATATACAAGACTTACCCTACTTCAGACACAGTTGCTGTGGTGGGCTGTGTATGTGGGGCTGAGGTGGCTGTAGGTCTTGAGGGGAAGTTGGGTGGGGAACAGAAGGATATTCTGTTCAGAGGGATGTAATATGGTGGAGGGGGAAAGGATAAAAAAATGACAAATATGACTGCCCATCTTTATTTGTTTGTCGTCTTGTATTGTTATTTTTCTCATGTCCGATAATTTGTTTTTAAACATATACTGTATATCTAAGACATTACCAATGTTGCAAATGTCACTGTTGGAAATGACTGATGTTTAATGAATTGTTCACATCCAACAGCAAGCAGTCATTAATTAATCCATAATTAATCATTTTTCGACAATACATTTTTATGTATTTAATGCCACCTTGGTGAATGAAGGTATCAATTCTATCAAAAGACATACAAATATCTCGGTGATTGCAAACCTTTGAACACTAGTGTATGTATATGTACTCAACAATATAATAAACTTGTTCAACTGCTTGTTAACGCAGATGTCTAATCAGCCAATCACGTGGCAGCAAGTCAATGCATTTAGGCATGTAGAAAGGGTCAAGATCTGCTGCAGAAAGGTGAAGAAAGGAAAGAATAGGGAAGGTAAGTAACTTTTGAATGTGACATGGTTGTTGGTGCCAGACGGGCTGGTTTGAGTATTTCGGAAAGTGGGATTTTCCTGCACAACCATCTCTAGTCTTTACAAGGATAATGGTCTGAAAAAGAGAAAATATCCAGTGAGCTGTGGGTGCCTGAGCACCTGCCCCTTTGCCTACGAACGTCCTAAGTGCCCTTTTGAGTGGCCATTTAAATGATCAATACTTCGTAAAATTACATTTGCCTGCCCGCACGAGCATCGTATTGTTGTGTTAAGAGACGGTGAAAAGCAGGGTAAGATATATCACCACAGGGAGATTGTTTCCCAAATAATTTGATGTTAAAAAATAATGTAACATTTATCTCGTTTTGTAGTGTAATTTTGAAGTACATGTTTGCAACCAAAAGCTTTTCAACAAGCGTCATTTTAAACTGAATATACCAGTGAAAGTGGCTACCATTCGGTTTCTTTTCTATATAAGCTAGCTACCCGTGCCTGCGCTGTAAATCCATTCTACTTGCGTTCTTTAGAAAAAGCCAATCTTTTCAGAAATCAATTTCATGCTTTACATTACCCTTTACCTAATAGTAGCGTCGATTTGACTTCAGCGCAAAAGAAGATGATTTAGATGGATGGAAAATATCAGCTACCTAGTTACCTATACTTCTACTAGTTCTTTCTACTAGGTCTTTCTACTAGTCAACCTGGCGGTAACTAGTGCAATATTAGATTTGTTTTAGCTATATTAATTTGTTCTTTTTCGTAGTTGTCATCCATTTTCAATGGCTAGCTCTAATGTTATCATCATTAAGAGGTTGAAATATAAATTTATTTGCCTAAGATATGTTTCTGGAGTCACATTAAACTGAACTGTATGATATATCAGAATATAGTCTGCACTACATGAATGGCCACTGTGTGTGTCTGACTGAATTATTTGACAAATGCAGAGTGTGTCTGAGCCAGAATCAGGAGTGTCAGATGGATGTGAGTTATGGTGGATGGATCCTGAGGTGAGTGGTAAAACGGATAGTATAGATTAAGACAACTGTTTAGACAATTTTGAGCTACAATCTGTTGTTCTTATGTCATGTAGATATCTTGCATTCAGTCCATTCATTTTATAATTTTCCAAAATACAGATCAGTGTACTTTGTATGTGCTCTTACATTACACCAACAAGCATGAATACATCTGAACTGCTATTGGTAGTTACTGTCTACATACATTAGATTTTACATATTTCAATTCAGCAGATTGTGTCAGAGCCACAGACAGGTGATGGTCGGAGGGATGTGAGGGACAGTAGTGTGGATGTGGAGGTGAGTGTGAAAGAGATACGTTAGAATAGTACTCTAAACCTGGTACAGATTGTACTCTACAAACATTCTCAGGTGGTACTCATGCAACACACCACTGAATGCTTTTGGTGCTTTTTTAAGGTATAGGGTTTTAGAGGAGACTAACCTAGGCCCAACTTCATAACACAGTGTGTGATTATAAATGGTTGTGGCAACATTGGGTAACGGGAATAACGGACATTATGAAAGGGTGTGTGTGTGTGTCTATGCATGTGTGTGCATGTGCGTGTGTAGGGTGCCCTTTTTTTTACTTGAGCCCCTGCCCCCAAAAATGTCTCTGCACGGCCCTGCTACTCATTACAACAAAGGTATGCAGAAGAGCATCTTTGAATGCACAACATGTTGAACCTTGAAGCAGATGGGCTACAGCAGCAGAAGTTCACACCAGGTGCCTCTCCTGTCAGCTAAGAACAGAAAACTGAGGCTATAATTTGCACGGGCCCGCCAAAATTGTACAATAGAAGATTGGAAAAACGTTGCCTGGTTTGATGAGTCTCGATTTCTGCTACGGCTGCCAAGACCCCCAGGGAGGAGACTATGGCTGCAGAGATCCCTGGGGAGTTGACGGCTGCAGCAGACGGCACCGGGGGTTCACCACCATGCTGGCTGCACAATAATTTCATCCTGCCATCGCTCTACTGCTGATACCGTCTGTCACACCCCCTCTTCCACCACAGGGGTAACTCTTACATAGCCACTGCCTCCAACCCCCCTCCTTCTCGTGGCTATGACTGGCAGGACCATTAGGGTCACCTTCCAGAAAGGGGACTTCTGTGGGGGGTTCCTACCACACCACAGAGGGTCTGCTGCCCTCCCGCCCTCCCACCTTTATGATGGCGTGTGGTGTCGGGGTCGCCCTCCAGACTGGGGGAGCTGGTCTGCCCGTCGGGTGCCGGGCGTTAAGCTTTGGAATGTTACATAAATTCATATCTCCCAAGCCAATGCTTTCTACTGTTCTGTAAAAAATTAACTGTATTTACTGGTGTTTCAATCTGCTGGTCTCATTATATAAAGAGGACTTATGTTAACACTTTGCTTGAACGTTGTCTCACACCCCCATTGTACATTTGATAAGATAGGGGTCTGGAATAGCTTAATTAATGCTCAAGTTGTGTGGCTGTGGGACTTTACCAATTCACATGCATCCTCTTCTTCATTCTAACACAGCTGGATTTTGTATAAGAAGCCATGGACCTTGCAGCTGTGACTACAAATGAAACACACATTCTGTTCTCCATTCATAATGTTATATAATATCACAGGGACTCAGGCCTATTTGTTCTGGATATAATCTCTCAAGCAAATCTACTGTTCTGTGAAAATGTCATTATATTATTTCAGTGGAATGGAATTTGGCAACTTCCACAGGCTGGGTTCAGCATTCGATTAAATAATTTAAATGCACAGAGCGCCCTCTGCTGTCTTACTCTTCCATTACATAGCTCCCATTATTACATCCACATTGCAGCTGCTAGAACGGGTCCTATGATGTGGAGCAATAACTAGTGTAAGATTATTTTGGGTTACAAGAAAAAGCATCATTAGCGCTTTAACTATTAAAGGATAACGTTATTTTAGTTGAAAATTCAGATTTTTTACTACTGCTTGGAACTCTATCCATCCATAATGGCTGCCTTGGACAGCCTCTTACAGGCAGGGCAATGTAACAGAACCAGTTTTTTTGTTTTTTTTGTAAATGTTTTGAGGGGGAATTGTTTCTTTTGACAGGACAGTAGGAAGCATAGGGAGACAGGCGTGTAGGTGGAGACAGGCGTGTAGGTGGAGACAGGCGTGCAGGTGGAGACAGGCGTGCAGGTGGAGACAGGCGTGCAGGTGGAGACAGGCGTGCAGGTGGAGACAGGCGTGCAGGTGGAGACAGGCGTGCAGGTGGAGACAGGCGTGCAGGTGGAGACAGGCGTGTAGGTAGGACCCTGTGGTCAGGGGCATGTGTAATTCAGAGACGGGAGCTTAGACCACTACAATGAACTCATACTATCTCATTTTATTTCTATGGTCAGCAGCACACATTATGCCGCATCATAAACCTTAGACCTGACCTAGACTAGATTAGACCTGGACTGGACCTGGATTGGCCCTTTTATTATGTTATATTACTATGTCAAATGTCAATTAAAATAAATATTTACCCAACGATACTACAGAAAATTGTTCTGTAATACATATTCCTTGACACTTAAATGAAGCATGCTCCATAATCTATCCTCACTATGATTATTTCTGCTGGGACGAGGTGCTCTTTTTCTCCAGTGTCCCAGACCTTTTTAGAATTGGCAATACAGGATGCAAATTTCTGTTTAAAATAGCAAGCCTTAGCTTTCCTAACTGACTGTGTACCAGATCCTGAAGAGCTGCATATCCAAGTGCAGAAAATGTTCATTCCAAGCCCAGGTGCATATGCAAACATTTAAATATATCGAACATACAGACTTACAGCAATGTAGCAGATTTATTTGTAATAGTTTTCCATTGAAATTAAAAATTCCCATGCCAGAGTTGGTGTAGTGTCTAAGCTCCTGACTCTGGACCACACGTCACCTGGCGACAGCGGTTTGAGTTCCGATCCAGCTCAGCCAATGACTGTGCCCTTCCTCTCTGTCTCCCCCTACATGCCTGTCTAGCCTATGCGTCCTAATTAAAAATAATTTAACAAATCTAAAATGTTCAAATCAGTATTCTATTGCTGTGACAAAAACTTTAAAACGGGAAAATACAAAGGCTAAATCTATTCTATACATACCAATGCACACATGCATGTACTAGCTAAAATAAAGAAATAATCTAACTCACGTTTTTGATATTGAAACTAACTAAACTATCAAGGCAAGGCAAGGCAAGTTTATTTATATAGCACATTTCATACACAATGGCAATTCAAGGTGCTTTACATAAACTGGAAAACATAAAAATTTAAAACAGATAAAATTAAAGCAATTAAAATACATGTGAAAAACAGTTAGAAAAATAGTACAGTTTAAGAAATAAGAGACTGAACAAACCATATAAAATATAGTGCAATCAGTTTGGACAGTTTGCACAGAGTTCATTCAGTAAATGCGTAGCTAAACAGATGTGTTTCGAGTTTGGATTTAAAGGTGACTACTGTTGGAGCACATCTGATCTCCTCTGGGAGCTGGTTCCAGCTGTGGCTGGCATAGTAGCTAAAAGCAGATTCTCCACGTTTTGTCTGAATCCTTGGTATCTCTAACTGATGTAATCCTGATGATCTGAGTGGTCTGTTGGGTTTATATTCTATGAGCATATCTGCAATGTATTTAGGTCCTAGGCCATTGAGTGATTTATATACCAGTAATAATACTTTAAAGTCTGTCCTAAATGTGACTGGGAGCCAGTGTAGAGACCTAAGGACTGGTATGATATGCTCATATTTCCTGGTTCTGCTTAGAATCCTGGCAGCAGCATTCTGTATGAGCTGTAGCTGTCTTATGGTCTTTTTGGGAAGACCAGTGAAGAGACCATTACAATAATCCACCCTGCTGGTGATGTAAGCATGAACAAGTTTCTCTTAAGTCTTGTCTGGAAACAAAGCATCTAATTCTTGAGATATTTTTAAGATGATAATATGCTGATTTAGTTATTGCTTTAACATGACTACTGAAGCTAAGGTCTGACTCCAGAATCACACCAAGATTCCGGACTTGATCTTTAGTTGTTTGACCCCTAGCATCAAGGTATGCGTTCAACTTGAGAACTTCATCTTTGTTTCCAAATGCAATGACTTCGGTTTTCTCTTTGTTTAACTGAAAAAAGTTTTGGCACATCCAATTGTTGATTTCATCAATGCATTAGCATAGGGAGTCAATGGGGCTGTAGTCATTAGGCGATAGGGCTAAGTAGATCTGGGTGTCGTCTGCATAGCTGTGGTAAGAAATTCGTTTTTTCTCATTACTTCGCTAAGTGGGAGCATATACAGGTTGAATAGGAGTGGTGCGAGAATTGAGCCTTGTGGGCTCCACATGTCATGGATGTCCACTCATATCAGTGCAATCATGATCTCCTTGGCTGCCATGATGGCCTTTTTCAAGGATGAGAACAAGAGTGTCCAAAGGGGTGAAAACCACTTTAAATCTTGTTATTGAATGTAGTGTGTCTGAGGGTCAGCATGTGGGTTTTGTAAGGGCCAGCATGAGGGACAAGACCTACAAATTTTGAGTGGTGAGTTTTACAGGGAGGTTGGTAATGTTAGTTTACATTATCCGTTCACTTCATACTGTATTAGTCATATTAATCATTTTATCATGCCACTGTCAAAGCAATATTTAGCCTAGGCATACTTCTTAATGCATAAAAATATTGCAAAATATCTCTCTATTTATATATATATATATATATATATATATTTGTCACTGTTGAACACCATACCTGCTTCTGCAGCACGTTCCATCAGGTTAATCAGAGACAAGAGGATACTGTATAACTTAGGCTTTTTTTGCAGCCACGGTATAATGTTAGGAAAGTGAGGAGACTGTGGATACCAAACCATAGAACTAAACAAAAAATCCTTACCTGTCCCATCTCCCACACAACTAAAACTAAACTGGCACACGGTAAAGGCGCCCTACCCAAACTTACAGTAGGTGGCCCATACCAGGTCTGACTAGTGTGCATATACAGGTCCTTCTCAAGAAATTAGCATATTGTGATAAAGTTCATTATTTTCCATAATGTAATGATAAAAATTAAACTTTCATATATTTTAGATTCATTGCACACCAACTGAAATATTTCAGGTCATTTATTGTTTTAATACTGATGATTTTGGCATACACTAACAACAAACTATCTAAGACGTAAAGCCACCAAACACATCTCCACAGTGGCCACAACCACTACTGAATACAGACCACCAAAAGAGCTCCAGCATAGACTGAACCAGAGAGCAGCAAGAGAGAGAGAGAACACAAACAAATGGCACTTCTTATACACTGAAGGGAAAGGTATGATAGGTAATGGTAATTGGTTTCAGCTGCATCGGATAACGGGGGAGGAGCCAGTGATAAGTGATGATTGGCTTGATGATTGAATCTGCACCACCTGTGGGGAACATACACACTGTACAGAACAAACACACAGAAAAGAACAGAAACACAGAACAGAACAAACGCACAGAATAGAAACACAGCACAGAAACACTCAAACGCAGACCAAGGTAAGCCCAGCCATTTCTGCACTATACTGGGGGACGTAACACTGTTCTTAATTTTTTCCGCATATGGCTATGTTTTTTTAGCTATACTGACTACACCATAAAGCCCTTTCACGATCTGGTCCATCTTGGTCTGGAAGAAATCTTGAGATACACTCCAAATGGCAGACGTTTCCAGCATTATCTATGAAATGGAGTGCGAAATGTTTTCAAGCCCTGCAAGCCTTCATCAAGATGTATTGACCAGTATCTTGCTTTTGCATCAAGCTTGCTGAAAACCTTTGCATTTGCGAATTTTGGATTCAGTTCCTCAACCGTAGGTATCTTGTGTGGCCCGACCCCAATCGACGGAATGATCCCTAACTTGTAATGGGAGTTGTTTTACTACCTGTACAATGTATCACTGAGGCTTGGTTGCGGGAATAAAAACAGTTTAAAAACTACAAATGACCGAAGTGTCTTGAGTAAAGTTGACCAGTGTGTTGTGTCTGTTCGACTGTTTATTGTTCATGTGCATGTGTGTTAACTATTGATCTGAAGAGGGTCTTTTGAAGTCAGAGTGTTAAGTTTTGATTGCAGAATGGCAGTTTTGACATGGCAGCTAGATGTTAATCTTTAAGTGTTGTGTAACGAATTCTTGTGTGTTGAGTTTTGACACAATGAGCCAAATTATGCATTTTGTGTGTTAGCAATTGGAAAAAACTATAATTACTTAAAATAATTTGCTATTGTAAATTGATAACTGTCACTTATAGTTTGTTTAAATTACCATTCTCACATAGACTATGACAATACTTCAGACCTAATAAATATGATTAGATAATGTTTTTCAAAACATCAACAGAGTGCCAGTTGAGATTCATATTCCAACGTATTGCCCACATGATCAATGACGTCCGAAGCTTTGTGTCATTAGGCGAAAATCCTCTCGTTTGTATTGTTGCCATGTTGAATATGAAGTTGGTCTAAAACAATCGATCCTCCATCAGACGCAGTATTGATAATGACTTGTTGTATATCACACTAACTGGCCCGTAGCTAAGTTGGTTGTGCTGGGTAGCCTACAGTATTAATAATGTCAAATTCAAGAGATTGAATACAGGTGATCGATTATTAATTCATTTTTAAATTAAAGTATTTTAATCACAATCCTTTTAACTGACTGTCGCCATGATAATATTTCATGTACAGCATCCTGGATTATACACTGGGTGCGCAGTTTGACTAAGTAAACATAATGGATAAAAAAATGTGGGATGACAGGTTGACGCTACGGACATCACCAAATCATTTGACAGATGTTGACAGTCAAGATCGATGCATAAAAGCAGAATGAAATCACATCACTTCAAGGGCTGTCAGTAGGAGTGTAGACATGCATATATGCAAGTAGATAGTTGTTTTTTGTCTAATTTCATGTTCGAATCCTAAATTTCGGTCTGACAAAAATTTACCATATTACCACAGTTGGCAATAACATAAATCTGCATTTGAAAGAGGTTCCAATCAATAAGCTGTTATTTTTTTCTCCACTGTAAATTATACAATAGTAAGAATATGGTGTCTCTGTATAAAGCAGCGGTTTCATTATCACGTGGTCAATGACATCCAAAGCTTCATTTGATCACGTGGATATCCTCGTCACGGTGTTACAGCTTCGTTTCAAAGAATGATTGGTTCAAAATCAAATACTGCCCTCCATCGGACACATTATTTCAAATTACTTGCTCAAGAAGTAACTTATCGGTAGCTCAGTAACTGACAAATAGATTGAGGAGGTTCGAACCCAAGTGAGGATGTTGAACTTATGTTTGAGCTACATTTGTTTTTTGGAAAGTGGGAGTGAATCTGTTCAGAGACATTCTATGACGTAGCGCCGGTTGTGAGTATAGCACAGATTTACAGTATTTGACTAGATTAGCAAATTGAGGGTCAAAAGTGTGAAACGGGGGAGTATGGAGCTAAAAGATTCTCAATAAAGATAAATGCACACACTTGTAACGTTTCCCAGTTCCTCTTCCCTGAGAACTACATCTTCCCCTTCCTAGATTGCTCAGAACTACAATTCCCATAACCAGTAGGGGAGTGGCAATCGGGAGAGTCGGGACTTTTCCCGGTGGGCCGCAGGTGTTTCGAGGCCGCGAGGGCTGGTCTGATTAATAATAGTTGTACATTGCAAGTTCTCAACACCATCACCTAGTGTGCGGCCGCTGCCCGCTGGTCAAACTGTGCAGCCTCTTCTCAGGTACAGTGGGCCGCAGCAGCATCCTATTTTAATACAAACTCAGGAAGCACTAACGAAGTGCAGGTCACAACCATGTATAGGATTTTCAGAAATATAGGGGGATCAGTGAGCGGCCCCTCCCCAAATGGCATAGCCCTGACGTAAAGACATCGAACTCCTCTTTTTTCCTCGTCAGGTTTGGAAGTCTATCGGTAACATTAACAGACAGCGTGTGAGTAAATCTAATGATGGAAAGCCAAAAAGAAAAGCAAAATGTGTTAATAATGTTTATAGAAATTCTAATTGCAGCAACCTTTTTGCCAACGTAGAATCACTAAATGTGTTCTCCCAGCGCGTGATTAATTAACCTCCAACAGCGCGTTCAGAAGTCTGTTCTTCTGAGTACGCGTGACAGTAGAGACGCAGCAGACGAGGTGATAGACAAAGAACTTCTTAATAACATCCATATTTGCTACTATATTAGCTAACTCCTGTGTCTGCTTTAGAAATCGAAAGACTCTTCCAAAACAAACTCTTGGAACTTAGTTTTCAAAGCGGTAAGGAAAATAGTTGCTGATATTTAAGTTAGGTCTCTAGCTACATTATCTAGCTTTACATTGTCAGTAGATGGCTAGCCAGCATGTAAGAGCTCTGGTTATGTACTGTACTACAAAGTAAGTGTACTTACTCACTAGCTAAATGTGTAGCTGAAATATACAGTAAAGCCTAACTCTCATAGTAGCTCACTTTATTTATTTAATAAGAGAACGCAAGAAGTGCAGTGCAAGACAAACTCATGGTAAGCCCTCACTCATACAATTATAAACTTTGCTTTACAGAGAATAATGAAAATAACAGGGATGCAAAACAAAATTATGCTGAGACAGGCTGCAATACCGGAAGACCAAGAGAGGAGAGAGGTTAGTGTATATTATATTAAAAAACATGTTTTTCAGTAATGTATATTTGTTTATTATCCGTAAGTGACCTTTCTGACAGGGCTGAGCTAGGCAGAAGCTATTGACCTACTGTAATACATGACACATGACATAATAGCCTACTGAAGTTAAAGTAAAATCTCCTCAGAAATCTGTACTTTGATAAAGGGCCTCTATTAACATTTCAATCAATTATTAGGCTAATTGATCATTATTATAACATCATATTTAATGGAAGGCACTAGCTACCCTTTACCTATATAAAACCATTTGTTAAGCAAAACGCCAATGCAATGCTCAGGAATTTATTGCTGATTTAGGGTTGGCTTGTAAGTGTTGTGTCATTTTGTATACAGTTCTATAAGTGGTCCTCTATTGTCTCTCTCTAAATAGATGAATGAAACATTTACAGTAGGAAATTATGCATTAAAAGTGGGTACACTATTTGCAGTTACAATTTACTCCCATTAAAAAATGGGCTGGTGCACCATGAAACTCCCTGGCTGAAAATGTGTCCCACTCCGCCACTGCCCATAACCCGGACTCAATCACCCAAATTCTGTACACCTGCTCTCACCCAGTCTGTATATAAAGCACACACACACCATTGCCTCTTCGCAAGGTATTGTAAGTAATTATTTTTCTTCCTACTGAGCATATATTCTTGGATTGTTATTCTGGCCTGACCCGTGCATTGTTTATTCAGTATTGTGTTTTGGATTATCCTCTGTTCCTTCGCCTGATCTGTTTCCACCTTGTTTTTGAAAATCCTGCCTGACTGAGAATAAACCTTAATGTTCTTTTACCTTGGAAGTAAATCATTACAGAATACCTCACCCAAACAATGGCTAGGAGTGAGCCATTTTAGAGTGGCTGGGTCAGGGAGGACCTGCCATGGGACATATACGACGCTTCCTATGAAGCATTTTGTGCAGAACAAACGGCCATAGATGGCGACTATGTCTTGCCTCGGAGAGTCTTTGAGACTCCCGGCCCCAGTTCCAAGATGGCTGTTCCCGGCCCCAGTTCCAAGATGGCTGTTCCCGGCCCCAGTTCCAAGATGGCTGCTCCCGGCCCCAGTTCCAAGATGGCTACCAGCCCCTGTTCCAAGATGGCCGATCCCAAGATGGCCGACGGCCTCAGTTCCAAGAGGGCTACCAGCCCCAGTTCCAAGATGGCTACCAGCCCCAGTTCCAAGATGGCTACCAGCCCCAGTTCCAAGATGGCTTCCAGCCCCAGGTCCAAGATGGCTACCAGTTCCAAGATGGCTACCAGCCCCAGTTCCAAGATGGCTACCAGCCCCAGTTCCAAGATGGCTACCAGCCCCAGTCCCAAGATGGCCGCCCAGAGTCCCAAGATGGCCGCCCAGATTCCCAAGATGGCCGCCTGCCTGTTTCCCACTATGGCCGCCTACCCGTTTCCCAAGAGGGCAGCCTATCCGAGCCCCATGAATTATGAGAGCGATCACGAGGAGATGCCTAACCTCATAAGTGGGTCAGCTTTGTCTGACGAGGAGGACTGGGAAACCCCAGAGCCACGAGAGGCCGCTCCGGCTCAAGCCTCCCGGCCACGAGAGGCCGCTCCGGCTCAAGCCTCCCGGCCACGAGAGGCCGCTCCGGCTCAAGCCTCCGGCCACGAGGCCGCTCCGGCTCAAGCCTCCCGGCCACGAGGCCGCTCCGGCTCAAGCCTCCCGGCCACGAGAGGCCGCTCCGGCTCAAGCCTCCCGGCCACGAGAGGCCGCTCCGGCTCAAGCCTCCCGGCCGCGAGAGGCCGCTCCGGCTCAAGCCTCCCGGCCGCGAGAGGCCGCTCCGGCTCAAGCCTCCCGGCCGCGAGAGGCCGCTCCCACTCCACGGCCACCAGAGGCCGCTCCCACTCCACGGCCACCAGAGGTGGCTCAAGTCCCCCGGCCACCAGAGGTCGCCACCACCCAGTCTCAACCACCAGAGGTCGCCACCACCCAGTCTCGACCACCAGAGGTCGCTCCCGCTCCGTCTCGGCCACCAGAGGTCGCTACACAACCATCAGTTGACCCTGAGCCTTGCCTTGTCCCCGAGCCTGAGCATTGCCTTGTCCCCGAGCCTGAGCCTTGCCTTGTCCCCGAGCCTGAGCCTTGCCTTGTCCCCAGCCATGTCCTGCTTCCCATGCCTGCCCTTTTCCCTGAGCCAGAGCCTTCCCTTGTTCCTCCTCCAGTCCCTGTGCCAATGCCTGACTCAGTCCCAGTGCTTGCCTTAGTCCTTGTGCCGGTGCCTAACCTAGTTCCCGAGCTGGTGTCTGCCCCTGAGCCATTGTCTACACCAGTCCCTGTGCAATTGCCTGTTCCCTTTTTTTGAGCCTTTCAAGCCTGTGTTTTGTCTGTGCTGTGTCCTTCCAGGTTAATGTATTTGCCGTGGTTCCGATGCCTGGTCCGCCTTTTCCTCAGCCCACCAAGCCCCCTCCGGCCTGGCCACCTCCCGCGGGGCCATTGACTCCGCCTTTGACGGCCCAGACTCTGCCTCTGGTGCAGCCTGCCTGGCCTCCGCCTAGTCCTTCGCTTCTGCCTGGCTCGGCCGGACCTCCACCTGCCCGGACTCAGCCGTTCAGCCCGTCGCTGCTGCCTCCATCCTCCGGACCACCGTTGCTGCCTTGTTCCTCCAGTCTGCTGCTGCTGCCTCCGCCCTCTGGCCCACCGTTGCTGCTTCGTCCCTCCGGTCTGCTGCTGCTGCCTCCGCCCTCCGGCCCGCCATTGCTACTTCGTCCCTCCGATCCGCTGCTGCTGCCTCCGCCCTCCGGCCCGCCAAGACTCCCTCCACCTGCCTGTTCTGCTCGTCTGCTTCGCCCTGGAGTGCCTCCGCCGCTCTGGTTTCTGCCGCCACAGTCTCCTGCCTGGGTCTTCTGCCGCCTGGTGTCCGGTGGCATGTTCACTGTTTGGCGCCTCAGGAGCTGCGCCTTGGGGGGGGGGGAATCTTTAATGTTTCCCAGTTCCTCTTCCCTGAGAACTACATCTTCCCCTTCCTAGATTGCTCAGAACTACAATTCCCATAACCCGGAATCAATCACCCAAATTCTGTACACCTACTCTCACCCAGTCTGTATATAAAGCACACACACACACACCATTGCCTCTTCGCGAGGTATTGTAAGTAATTTTTTTTCTTCCTACTGAGCATATATTCTTGGATTGTTATTCTGGCCTGACCCATGCATTGTGCATTCAGTATTGTGTTTTGGATTATCCTCTGTTCCCTCGCCTGATCTGTTTCCGCCTTGTTTTTGAAAATCCTGCCTGACTGAGAATAAACCTTATTGTTCTTTTACCTTGGAAGTAAATCATTACAACACTACATTCACATATGCACATACAGGATTCATACATGCACAGACATGATTCATAAATACACACACAGGATACACAAATGCACACAATATTCACAAATGCACACACAAAATTTAAAAAGCACAAAAGATTCACAAATGCATTCAAAATGTACAAATGCCCAGAAGATTCAGAAATGCACAGGACAAGATTCAGAAATGTATTTCTGATGCACACATAAATATATCTTGATTTACAAACTGCTTGCGGTCTGTGAACGTCACTGTATTTGTGTGTGAATTTTGAGACTCCCCTGACTTGGCTCGACAAACAAATGCCTTTTTTTTAAACAGGGAATGATCTGCAACCAATCAGATATCTCCCTTGTTTTAGCCAATCACAAGAACGCACCATACACCCTAAGCCAATCACATGAACGCGTTCACACAGCGCCGTGAGCCGGGAGTTTTTAACCTGTTGGAAGCCCCATCAGCAATCAATTAAATTCCGTAGAATCTTACTGGCTACAGAGTCTAAACCAGCCTTAAGGATTATCTGCATTTAAGGGTCATCATAATTGTAGAAAAGGGGCAGCATACAGAGTAAATGAGTTATTTATTACAGATTCTCTACCCATCAATGCTAGGATATTGGCAGCTGTTCGTTTGCGTAAACCTCCACCAATTCCTGGACAGTCTGTGTTGCAACGTGGCATTGGTGGATGGAGCGAGACATGATGTCCCAGATGTTCTCAATCGGATTCAGGTCTGGGGAACGGGCGTGCCAGTCCATAGCATCAATCCCTTCCTCTTGCAGGAACTGCTGACACACTCCATCCACATGAGGTCTAGCATTGTCTTGCATTAGGAGGAACCCAGGGCTAACCGCACCAGCATATGGTCTCACAAGGGGTCAGAGGATCTCATCTCAGGACCTAATTGCAGTCAGGCTACCTCTGGTGAGCCCATGGAGGGCTGTGCGGCCCCCCAAAGAAATGCAAACCCACACCATTATTGACCCACCGCCAAACCGGTCATGCTGGAGGATGTTGCAGGCAGCAGAACATTCTCCACGGCGTCTCCAGACTCTGTCACGTCTGTCACATGTGCTCAGTGTGAACCTGCTTTCATCTGTGAAGAGCACAGGGCGCCAGTGGCGAATTTGCCAATCTTGGTGTTCTCTGGCAAATGCCAAATGTCCTGCATGGTGTTGGGCTGTAAACACAACCCCCAACTGTGGACGTCGGGCCCTCATACCACCCTTATGGAGTCTGTTTCTGACCGTTTGAGTGGACACATGCACATTTGTGGCCTGCTGGAGTTCATTTTGCAGGGCTCTGGCAGTGCTCCTCCTGCTCCTTCATGTACAAAGGCAGAGGTAGCAGTCCTGCTGCAGGGTTGATGGCCTCCTACGGCCTCCTCCACGTCTCCTGATGTACTGGCCTGTCTCCTGGTAGCGCCTCCATGCTCTGGACACTACGCTGACAGACACAGCAAACCTTCTTGCCACAGCTCGCATTGATGTGCCATCCTGGTCGAGCTGCACTACCTGAGCCACTTGTGTGGGTTGTAGACTCTGTCTCATGTTACCACTAGAGTGAAAGCACCGCCAGAATTCAAAATGACCAAAACATCAGTCAGGAAGCATAGGAACTGAGAAGTGGTCTGTGGTCACCACCTGCAGAACCACTCCTTTATTGGGGGTGTCTTGTTAATTGCCTATAATTTCCACCTGTTGTCTGATCCATTTGCACAACAGCATGTGAAATTGATTGTCAATCAGTGTTGCTTCCTGCGTGGACAGTGTAAATTCACAGAAGTGTGATTGACTTGGAGTTACATTATGTTGTTTAAGTGTTCCTTTTATTATTTTGAGCACTGTATTTAATACAATTGTGTACAGTTATATTCTAAACATATTTAAAAACATTCCTATCAAATTCTATCAGTAATTCCTTGAACACACAATATTATTTGATTTGATTACAATTCATTAACTTTATAATGAATTTACAATGATAATTTAATGCATTGGAATGACCGCTATTGTTTTGAAAAACAAAATCTGAGTTTGTGTTGCTGCTAGCACAATATAGTGTTGCTGAAAGAACGGAAATGTTCGAGACTATGTGTGAGAGTATGACATCATTTTGACATGAGCTGTATCCCTTCTAGCCATGACCATATATTTTCAAATCTCCTGCCAAAAGATATGTGAAGTCCAGTGAGATTTTAATGTAAGAGTCACTTCGGTCTGAAACCGATTCAGACAACAATCTTTAAATAGATAATTGAATTGCTTTGTTTTGCACAGAAGGGGTTCAACATAAGAAGTCCCTATTTTCTCCACAAGGAGGCATAAAGAAGAGATCTGCCTTTGTGGACATCACCAATGTAAGATGACTAATGTTTTTCATTAGTGGGGATAAGTAGATAAAAAGACATCTCCTGATCTGCAAACCACTCCTGTCTTCCAAGAACAATGTTACTAGGCTGTGATGTAAATATTTTAATGTCTTTATTCTAACTACCAGTTACTTGAGGCACTTTGAAGTGTCAAAACAGTGCACACTTCCAATGAGATTATGGACCTATTTATAGAATTTACAAAGAATACTGTATACAGGAAAATGTGTCATTGTAAGACGTTTTTGCCCAATAATACGTGATAAATCCAAATATTCATTTGAGTGGCTAATGTTTCCATAGCTGTTTCTTTTCATGTTGAGATTCCCAATCACTACTCCTTTTAGAATAATTATTGTGAAATGCATATTTGATCCCATAAGTTATGTCTTTGTGTGTATACAAGCCCCCCCCCACACACAAACCAACATCTCTTTAAAGCAATATTTAACCCAAACTAAGTTTTCATGTGCATTCTTAGTCAGTTCACCATGTCTAAAATCTAGAAATATTACAACTTTCCATATGAGTACATCTTAGATACTGAAAACTTTCTTCTGTTAAAATTGCTCTGCTTTGCACATTTAATTTAATTTAACCTTTATTTAACCAGGTAAGTTGACTAAGAACAATTTCTTATTTACAGCAACGACCTGGGAGCAATTAGGGTAAAGTGTCTTGCCCAAGGACACAACAACATTTGGCTCAGTCGGGAATCGAACTGGCAACCTTCTGACTACAAGTCTGACTCCCTACCCACTGAGCCATCTGCGCCCCTAACGGTCAAGCTAACGGTGGGTGTGTAATTCAAATTACTTGTCTGGTGGTCCACGTGCCAGATTGGGCTATGTCTTCAAGGACAAGCTACATTATGATAGTCAGTGGTTCGAGCCTGACTTTGGCTTCTCCGATTTTGCCCTCGAACCGCCAGCACGAGGCAAGGCAAATTGGCATTGTGCTCCCCGGGATTTGGGAAAGATATGTCAGATTATCTACCCTCCCACCACTGCGTGAAATACCCTTGTATCAAGACTGTACACATCCTGACACATATTCTGATGTGATCCACTACCTAACATACTATAGGCACAATATTGATCCTTGATTAATTTGCTGTAGCATTATTTACCAATGCTTATTGCTGTTACCATGAGTTTGTAATATACCATCTTCATAAAAAACAGTGAGCTAAAACCCAGATCTTCAGAATTACAGACTGGGACATGAATTAAATAAATATTCAGTGCATGAAATGGTTTAAATATTTGTTCATACATTGAGCAGTATCATATAAGCTGGGAGGATACAGAGTGTACACATTAAACAACAAAGCTCATAACCAATTTTAAAGTGTGTCAAAACATTTTTTTATTCCTAGGCCTACTGTACTAGATGCAATTAACTTTACACCTGAAGATCTGATTCCATGACAGTAATGGGAATATGTTGACCAATATTGTCATTACTGAAAATAAGAAAATATTTATACCTGCTCTCCCACAAATCACAAACTATGCCTGAAAAAGGTATAGAATTTATTAAATTAGAATATATTTATTTAGAATTAAATACATAATGGCATAGTCACAATCTCGAGTTTAATGTTAAATATAAATTAATAAATTCTGGTCTAGCTCTAGCAGTCAAGATTAATACTGTAATTCAGCCCTTAGTACTGCCAAGATGTGAAGTCTTCCAGGCCAGTTTTATCTTCAGTAGTCATGTTCTCTTCTAGTCATCAGTAGTGATGGGCAAAATAAGGCTTTCCGAAACACAGAGACAATTAAAACTTTTGAGTTGAGGCTTTTGAAATGCGTTTTAAAAAGTTTGAGAGAATAAACTCTTTCCTAATGTCATACATTCATCTTGATTTGGAGTGTTTCCAAAACACAAACGTATGTGATGTTCTCTGATAAGACTGGGAATCAACCTGGGAATAAAACTCTTCAGGCAAAATGTACTTTGATATTTAATGGATTTTAATGGATATTTAATGGAAAGTTATGAAGTAGTGCTTGTGCAATAGAGAGGGAAGGTGTTGTCTTTACAGGTTTTTATTTAGAATTTTTTTTTCCACATTGCCAGGGCTCAGGCCATTTCATTTTTTGTCTACCACCTAGCCAGACTTTGCAAAAATTCTCTCGCAGGGCACAGAGTTTTTTTGGCACAGTACACCAATGGGTCTTCCACTTTTGCCAGGTATGCATTTGCTAGGTATCGTTGAACTTCAACCATAGCATTGGCACTCTGTATCCTCCTGGTGTCACTGACTCTGTTGTCCAGGAGTAACCACAGGTTGTCATCATCATCACCAAGCTCCCTTGGTCTCCCTGGCAATAAAACTTTTTTTTATTGTATAATGGCCCGCGACCCCTCGCCGGGATCAGTGTTTGACTGTGTGTGTGTGTGTGTGTGTGTGTGTGTGTGTGTGTGTGTAAAGGATTTATACAGAATGTCAAATATATAAATATATATCCAATAATAAAAATAAACCTCTGATGTCTATGGTCCATCTTGTGTCTGATGGCTCAATTTCTCAATAGTCTCACAAATCTCTCAGCCAATGTCTCACACTGTCATGTCTTTGTACCTTTCTAATAACAATGTCTACAATTCATGGCACCTGTTGACCACTAGGGCAGCAGTATATAAGTACGGCCCTCTTCCCATATTCTGAATGAAGCATAATTTCCGGGTCAGGTGCTTGGCTGTGCAGGTAATGTCCCGCGTTTTAGCTGCGGCTATTGTTTCGGCTTATTTATTGCTGTGTCCTTATGATTAGAGCCTGCGTGTTTTCACTGCAGGGTAGCGATGGAGTGCTTTGTGTCCTGTGCTCCATTTAGTCCCCGGTTTTCTTTAGCGGTGGTAAGTGTCCTCCCCGCTCTCTTTCCATGTTACACTGAATGCAAATTTGTAGTTAATGTTAGTATGGTCACAGGTAGAGGTCCATGGGCGTGCAGGTTTTTCTCTCTCTCCACTCTTCCTGAAAACAGGTATGCTATCCTAAATTTAGCCCTCAAAAGCCTTGATTAATGTAGCCTAGCCATGCTAATTTTAGGTTTATTACAGTTTTTTCCGATTGCTAAAACACAAAAAGTGAATGCTCAGACCAAAGCGTCGAAACCGTAACGTTTGCATGCATTTGGTACACTCAGGCACCAAATGAATAAACACAATTTCGGCATGGCACCGTAAACAATTCTGTAACACACGGTGCAAAACACTACACACATCGTGCATGTGTTACACACTTTGGCCATGATGAAACACTCTGCAGTCAGCACGTCCATTCAATAGTTAAAACACACATGACATTAGCAACACTCCCGCACACATCGTAAAACACTTAACCCGTAACTGAACACCAATCAGTCTCTATATAATTTAGGTATTAGCACCTGTCGTGAGACAATCGTGAATATAAAGGCTGAAGGAGAGAGGAGAACGAGGAAGAGACGGGGAGGGAAGAGGGAGAGGAGATAGAGGAAGAGACGCTGGTAAAAACCAGACATCGGGACTTAAACATCATCGGCCAAAGGGCCATCGAGAATGTCGCTGGGCAGTGCGGGGGCAACATCACCATGTGTGCAGCCCTTAGTGGTCAGGGGGTCCTCCATCGCCATGCCACTCTGGGTCCCTACAACACTGCACACATACTGACATTTCTGCATGCACTACATGCCGCGGTCACATAGGACCAACCAGGGTAGCCCATGTTCGTTGTCATCTGGGATAATGTCAGTTTCCACTGCCCCCTTATTTCCCGGTCCTCAACCTGATAGGGGAATTATTTTCGGCATGGCGGTGGAAGGTCTATGACCGCCTACACATGCACGCGTGCCACTCATGCGAGTAATGGAGGAGGCATGCGGAGACATCGAGGTGGGCTTGATCCACGGGTGGATACGCCACGCCCGGCGATATTTTCCCGTTGCCTGGCAAGGGAGAACATCGCCTGTGATGTGGACTAGGTGACGTGGCCCGACCCCAATCGACGGAGTGATCCCTGACTTGTAATGGGAGTTGTTTTACTACCTGTACAATGTATCACTGAGGCTTGGTTAAGGGAATAAAAACGGTTTAAAAACTACAAATGACAGAAGTGTCTTGAGTAAATTTGACCAGTGTGTTGTGTCTGTTTGACTGTTTGTTGTTCATGTGCATGTGTGTTAACTATTGATCTGAAGAGGGCCTTTTGAAGTCAGAGTGTTACGTTTTGATTGCAGAATGGCAGTTTTGATTGCAGAATGGCAGTTTTGACATGGCAGTTCAATGTTAATCTTCAAGTGTTGTGTAAAGCATTCTTGTGTGTTGAGTTTTGACTCAATGAGCCAAATTATGCATTTTGTGTGTTAGCAATTGGAAAAAACTGTAACAGGGAACGCTTATCAGTTGGCCGAGATCAGCGGGTGACGATTAATGTGATTTCGCCACCGGCTGACTGGGGCCACTGCTGTTTTGTCTCTACTACTGTCTTGTCTCTGATGCTGAATGCACAACTATATTTATACTGCTGTTTTGTCTACTGTTTTGTCTCCGCTGCTGAAGGCACAGTTTTACTTAACACTGTCTGCCCGTGTCTAATGTAGTGGATGTCATCCTCACACTTCTAACTTATGGAGTTGGGGTTTATTTTAGCTGAATGACTGTGAGAGGTTTATATGATAGTTTGTATTACCTTCGTTTTTATTTGTTGTGATTAGTTTGGTTGTGACCCCTTTCTTGCTTTAGGTTGTATTCTTTTGGTACCTTTTTGAATTGATTATTTGTGTAACTTTCTTTGTGTATCTTCTTCAGTGGCTGTAGGCTGAGGTGGTGGTGCTCTTGACGTGGGTGGTGGTGTCTCTCCGTTTTGTGTGCTCAGTCCCTGATTGATTCTTTTCTTTTTATTCTGATTATTTTGGGCTGTTGTGAACACAATTGTATTTGCCTACAAAACAGTAAGCACAACGTTAGAAATGCAAGCTATTTGGACCTACAGTAGGCTATATTTACATCTATGCTAGCCTACTGTAGGTGCAAATAACTTGCATTGCTTTCGTTGTGCTTACTATTTTGTAGGTGAATACAAATCCGTTCACAACAGCCCAGTCTCACGGAAATACATTAGTTTGGAAATGTGAGACTGGGCTATTGTAAAAGCATTTGTATTGACCAACAAAACAGTAAGCATACATCTATGCTAGCCTACTGTACGTGCAAATAACTTTCATTGCTAACGTTGTCCTTACTGTTTTGTAGACTATCGCCTAACAGCCTAACAGAGAAATTGTGATTTCAATTGGAGGAAAGCACTGAGGAACAACTAAGCTACTCTGTTGACAGGGTCCTGCCTTGCATTTTCTTTTTAAAGTGCAAGTCTATCCAGTCTTATCAAATCAGAATTGGGCTACCTGTGTAAATGTGGCCTCCTGAAAAATAAAGAACAAAACATAAAATAAAATGACAAGACTTCAATGCAACCACAGCCTAGACTTCTATAAACAAATATTCCAGTTGAATGAACATCTCTAATAATGAAGATAATAAATGCAGCTTATGCATTCTCCATCAGGTTGGCCCAAAAGCCATCTCTTTTGTTTAAAAAATATTTACAAAAGTTTGTAAGTAATTCAATCTTTATAACTATACATACAGCTCACGTATTCAGTTTTTATGTACAGATTGGCAAAGCTATGAATACCACATATTGCTACATTGAAATCGCTACCTTGTATTATTTGCAAGCCAGATGTAATTAAAACGTATTACACATAATATAATTGCAATCTATTACATATACATAGGTAGGTATTTTTACAGCTACACAATTTGGTTTTCATCTTTGTATTTAATCGAATCTACTGCATATACTTGATGCAGAAATAGCATAGCATTGCTATTGTAGCTAGCTAACCAAATCACAGAGTTTCAGAACACAAATATTTAGCTTATGAAAAGTTGTCTTACATGGTGTGCCAGGCAAGACAGGCATAAATAAAACGTTGGTAAGGTACCCTACACTGTAACTTTGACAGTATAAAAACAGCTTAAAATGGCATATTTTCAGTTTCCAATCAACTAGGATTTCCTGTCCGCTCTAACTGGTAGGCGTGGCTTAGGAGTGGCCTCGTAGAGCAGCAAAGCAAGTGCATTCTGGGAGTTGTTGGCTTTCATCCACATTAACCAAAACTACATTTTCTGGCTTTTCTCAGTCTAGAAGGCTCCATCTTCTAGACATTTTCAAATTTCTAATAAATAAATTACCCAATTTAAATATATTCATCTCTCCAGCGGTAAAGTATCCCTTTAAAACTACAAACCATCTACCTGCTCCGGTCTCCCTTTCTCCTTCTACCTTCTCCACACCCTACATCGTGACAGCGTGTAGCCAGGGCTCTGGTGTCATAGAAAGATGTTAGAACGTTGGGCCGAGCATATCCCTTTGTCATTCAACACCATGAAGAAAACAAAATAACTGGCAGTTCAAAAGAGACAGCTGGATGTAGACCTTCATAAAATTGGTAATGCCTACAAGATGATCCACAAATGATTGAATATACAACTGAGCACTATCAGGGCAATTATTTAAAAAAATCTAAATATATGGAACAGTTGAACCTCAACGAGGACACAAATGGATTCTATTTTTTGAGGATGGTGGAACACTACAATATCCCCAACAAACACTGTGAAAGAATTGCAATCCTTTGTCTTGGGGTCACCAGGTTTCAAAAAGCACCATCAGACGCCACCCCCACAACCACGGCCTCTTTGGAAGGGTTGCCAGAAGAAAGCTACACAGATACAAGCACATGATGGAGTTTGCCAAATGTAATTTAAATGATGACAGTAAGAAGGTGCTCAGGTCAGATTACCCCAAAATTGAACATTTTGGTCAGTCAGAGGTCGTGTAACACAGGATTCTGCATTTTCTAAGCAGAAAAATAAATGAGAATGCAGAAAAAGTATTGTCTTGCGCCTTGAAAATGCAGATGTATTGGCCATGAGATTCCATTTAAGCGTGCAAGTTCTAACTTTTTATTGTTTACAGAGTTAAAGATCTAGTCTGCGATCTTCGTAATTGCAAAACTATTTTTAGCCCTCCCATTTTAGTCTGGATGTGTAGTACCGGTATATTGTCTATATTATATGCACAATCTAAGTAGAATTAGTTAGCTTGAAACCCAACAGTGTTTCTTGGTTATTGTAAGCATTCCCTTACCAAGCATCAGTATGTATGGTGTGCTAACGTAGGGAAAGTCCCATTGACAGAGCTGTCAATCAACCTGAGCTATATGATGCTGTTTAATTAGTTTGCAGAGCGAGCACAACCTCTAAACACAGGAGAAATCAAAATGTACTGTTCCAAATTATTATTCACAACAGAGTTTCAAAACATTTCTTAGGTTGTAATGAACTGAAAATGGTAATTTGTTGAATTTGCAGAATTAGGAGGTAATGTTTACTGAAATCAATAGCTTTTTCAATTAAACACATCTTAACAGAGCAAGTTACATGTTAACATAGGACCCCTTCTTTGATATCACCTTCACAATTTATGCATCCATTGAACTTGTGAGTTTATGAAGAGTTTCTGCTTGGATTTCTTTGCAGGATGACAGAATAGCCTCCCAGAGCTGCTGTTTTGATGCAAACTGCCTCCCACCCTCATAGATCTTTTGCTTGAGGATGCTCCAAAGGTTCTCAATAGGGTTGAGGTCAGGCGAGGATGGGGCCCACACCATGAGTTTTTCTCATTTTATGTCCATAGCAGCCAATGACACAGAGGTATTATTTGCAGCATGAGATGGTCCATTGTCATGCATGAAGATGAGTTTGTCGTGGTTCCGCCTCCCTGAGCTGTCTTCCCCTCTCTTTATGTGTGCCTTACCTCACTTCTGGCTCCCTTGTGTGTGTGTGTGTGTGTGTGTGTGTGTGTGTGTGTTGTATGTCTTTGTTTGTCTCCCTGTTGTTCTCACTAGTCTCCGAGATCCCCGCACTCCATGAAGGCACCCCAGCAACAGTATTACAGAGCACCAGCAATCAACACCAGATCCTCTTCACCTGCACCTCCTATGCACCTGGGACTGATTGTCTCCCTCCCTATTTTAGGGAGATGTTGGCAGTCAGTTGCTGCCAGTTTATTAAACCCCATAGTGCGTTGCGGTGCAGTTTAAATTATTGTTACTCACCTTGTCGTCTTTTGCTTTTGGGTTCCTCCTTAGTCTATCCATGACAGAGTTTGCTATGGAAGGCACCGTTCTTCTTTTTGTACCATGAAAAAAAATGTGGTCAGTCAGAAAATCTATATACTTTGTATATGGTGTATACACATTATTGTGTATACTATATACATTTTCACACCTTCAGGGACCCTAAAGGGGCCTACCAGCTCTCTCCCCATGATTCCGTCCCAAAACATGACTCCGCCACCTCTTTGCTGATGTCGCAGCCTTATTGGGACATGGTGGCCATCCACCAACCATCCACTACTCCATCCATCTGGACCATCCAGGGTTGCACAGCACTCATCAGTAAACAAGACTGTTTGAAAATTAGTCTTCATGTATTTCTGGGCCCACTGCAATTGTTTCTGCTTGTGAGCATTGGTTAAGGGTGGTCGAAAAATAGTTTTATGCACAACTGCAAGCCTCTGGAGGATCCTACACCTTGAGGTTCATGGGACCTGAAGGGGCACCAGCAGCTTTAAATACCGGTTTGCTGCTTTGTACTGGCATTTTAGCAGCTGTTCTCTTTAATTTTATGAATTTGTCTGGCAGTAACCTTGCTAATTATACCTTTGTCTGCACAAATCTGGCTGTGCTCTGAATCAGCCACAAATCTCTTCACAGTACGATGATCACCTCCATACAAAAGAGCACCCTACGTCAGCGTAGGAACTCTTTAGGCCTCTACCCCACAACCCTGTTCACAATTCCCCTCGTAGTCCTTTACTCCCATTACAGGAACTTCCAGATTTTTACCCCACTACATGGGCAAACATGACATTTAGAGGGTCGTTCAGTTTCAGTCCAATCTGACTGTAACAATGTAAAAACCTGTTTTTAAAAGGTCTTGCAATAAAAATCACTTTCCACTACAAATTGTTTGTTCCCATTTTCCAAACGTAATATCATCCCAGTTAGTATCCATTCGTTCTTTTCACCTTCTCCATCCACTCCATCCACAAGATCACCGGTCGCTCTATCTCGCCAGTCAGGGTCCTCCGTTGGAGTGAGGTCTGTTGCCGTCTGATGACGTTTTCCTTGGATGCATGCTACGGTTATCCACATGCTACGGCTAATCCCTGGTCTGGCGGCGCGTCTACTCAGGGTACACTGCATGAAATGGAATACAGTGTATCAATTTACTGATCACATCACAGAGAACAAAATAACAATCTACCCCTAGTGTGCTGGAAACCAGTCAAACCACAGACTCTGTGCTACGTGAGCTGAACTGTAAGCAAATTGTGTTTGATGTTAGTTTGCATTGCCAGCTGTAAATCAAATTTATTTATAAAGCCCTTTTTACAACAGCAGTTGTCACACAGTGCTTTGACAGACACCCGGCCCGAGACCCCCAAAACACAAGTGACGCACAGTGGCTAGGAAAAACTCCCTAGTAGGTGGGACCTAGGAAGAAACCTAGAGAGAGACCAGACTCAAGGTGGTGGCCATTCTTCTTGGCTGTACCGGGTGGGGGATCTGAAGGTACACAGCCCATTGTAAAAAGGTCCCTTTGTTTATCAGTGTTCAACTTATTGTCCAACAATGAAGATATGATGGGTGGGCTGTGACCATAGTCTTGGTGTAGAATCAATACAGTTCGGTGGACTTGTGAAGGGAGAATGTAAAGCCCCCCGGAGAGTAAAGCTGGCGTCATCAGGTGGAAATGTGATCAACACCAGTGACGTGGGAACCAGCACAGCAGCAGGTTGGGCACAGGACAGGGACAGGAAGGAGTCATCAGGCCACATGGTCCTATCGCATGTTCCTAGGGTCCTCCTAGGAAGAACATGACATCAGGAACATTAGAGTGGGCATACTTTGGGTCTAGTACCTTGATACAACTCTGACCCCAAAATGAATATATAATCTGCTACATAAACTATTGCAGCATAACATCAAGGATTGAGACGGAGTGGGCACTCACCCACGCACTGATGTGAGTTTAGGGGATATATGCTTCATAAGGGAGGATTCTGTGATTTGTTTTCTAATGGTAATGATCTTAAGTCTTGCTCATTGATCTGCATCCCATTACAGGAACTTCCTGATGTTTATCCCACTACATGGAAAAACAAGACATTTAGAGAGTTGTTCAGTTTTGGTCCGTTATGACCGAAACATTTAAAACAGTTATACTATCACTGTTACGCACTGCTTTATATCGGGCATACCTTTAACAGCCCAAAAAGGAAAAAAAACCTAAGCTAATTCCATTTAGATTTTTCTCATTGTGTTCCATTTTCATGTTTAATCACCTCTGTCACCCAATCGTGATTCGTTCAAATAATAAAGTGATGAAAACAATACAAACCTAGGAACATCATATCATTATTTCAGTTCTTTGAGCTTTGCTGGCAAAGTTGATATGTTACAGGCTCTGCTCACGGGAGATGGCTAACGAGATGGCTAGCTGAAAGAAATTGCAACTACGACAAACATGACATTAGACAGATCAGGACATTTAAAGGAAGATTTCTTGACTCAGATATCATTTAGAAATGCAATTTTCTTTTTTTACCATATAGAACCAAACACTAAAAAAACATGATTGCATGTGGTAAAATATTCCTTTAAAATGTAAACAGGTATTGTTGGGATATGTTAAGTTCACAGTTGCCCCAATGATTATAAGGTGTCCCCCTTTGACTAGGCCAACAGTCAAATAAAAACTCAGAGCAAGATTGGGAAGCCTGCCAAGAAGTCACTTAGGAACAAAGAAGCTGCCAAGAATTAAGCTAATAGGAAAGAGTACCAGTAATTTCTTCTTCAGTGCTTCTTCACTATACTGAGCATTGCTCACTGAAGGTTTAGGGAGTTCTAGATGGGATAGAATTGTTTCAATTGGGTCTGGGACATAGAAAGCATTTGGCTCTACAGTATGTTATTGTGGAGCAGGTGACTCCCGACATTGTTTCTTCACCCTAATAATTACCTCACGTCTATCAATGATGGTTAGAATTGCAGCAGTCTAATGGGCTAATTAGCCTAACAAGCATTAAGAATTTATACTGTAATGTGTCTCTTCATTTTTTCTCCTTAAAAACCACCCAAACAGCTTGGCTGGGGTTATGTAAGTCATCTCATCTGCCAACAGCTAACACAATTTTGTAACATTTTAGGTGTAAAGCTTTGGGCTCTGGCGGGCCATCTAAGAAGCTGGAGGTGGTACATTTTCAAGAGAAAGGCCGGGTAGTATGCCAGCAGGAAGAGAGCACTCCCTGCCAAGGGAGACTGGTAAGAGTAGGGATGAAGGATTGTATCGTCAGGTATCTAGGCTGTTGACAAGACTCTCACTATACTATGCCCGTGTCTTGTTTGCAGACAGTGGAAAACTTAAGCTGAACCATGAGACCCAATACCTGGCAGTGAAACTGACCATTGTCTTTGAGTTCTCAAGCTGGTACTCAGTTGTGAATATCTCTTCATATTCAGTGTAACATCATAATATGCCTAGCAGTAATGGTTAACAGAAATCAAATGTACCAAATTAAAATAGCTTCAATTTCAGTAGATTGACACACAATAGTTGGCTAAACTATTACCTCTGTGTTGTTGACCATATTTGGCTAAACATTAAAAAACCTCTGTGTTTTGAACATAAGAACCAAAACTAAACCCTTCTAACTCAAGAATGCAATGGTTTTTCACAATACATTATTGATTCCAGATCCAGGAATTGATCAGAACCTGCCAGATGGTATCATATATATCATATAGCCAGGCTTCATGTTCTTGGTTTCGTAACTATCTTAGTGACAGAACACAGACTATTGTGCTGGATGGAACTAGATCGGATAGTCTTGGAGTGCATAGAGGTGTTCCTCAGGGATCCATCTTAGGACCTGTGCTATTTACATTATATATAAATACTATTGGTCAAGTTTTAAACAATTGTGCCTATCACCTTTATGCAGATGACACCATTCTCTATGCTTGCGCTCCTACTATCAATGAAGCAGTATCCAGTCTGCAATCAGATTTTACATCTTTTCAGAAAGCTCTTAACAGCCTAAGGCTTGTACTTAATACTGGCAAAACAAAGTATATGCTGTTCTCAAGATCCAGAAAAAATATCCCATCTGACTTAATACTTAACTCTTTAGATGGCTC
>JACXGM010007365.1:0-22466 GCA_016801145.1 Umbra pygmaea
TTTAGCGTCACTGGATGGCTAACCCAGAGCTAATTCATTAGCTGGCTAGTACTGTAGTTAGCTAGTTAACACAGACATCGGCACCTGCTAACATATTACAATTTCACTTACCTAAACAACTGGAGCACAAACTTATTGGATGGTCACAGCAAGATATTATATTATATAATTTACAACAATAATATTGTAAAAGCACAAAGTCCAAAGATAAGCAGCATGTACAGTAAGTCAAGTTCAGTGACTGAAATTAGCTGAATCGGTAGCACACAGGACAAACCGCTAGCCGTCTTACAGCACCAACACGTCTGTCACTCATTTGGCCGCGCCCCCAAATTATAAATCTTTTATCATTGAAACGGATGAGTTATAAAAAATTTCCCCCCCCCCACAGTTGACAGATAGAGGTAAATAAGCAATATACACCAAAACCATTTTTTGAACCAGGCTATAAACATGTTTATTTCTGCTGTAAAGTTGGGCATTTTGCCAAAGAGGTCTATTGAAATTGCTCCTTTCTGCAGCCAGCCTCAAGTGGACATTCGATGAATTGCATTTTTTTGTACTTCCTTGTTGGCTTCATTTGTCAGCCTCAGAGTTTGCCCCTTGGTAAAAACGAACTTATATTTACCTTAGATTCGAAATTCATCCATCGTTGTCCTTCACACGAAACAACTCAAATCAAAACAATACACCACACCCCAGTCCAGCTGGTGGCAGTAATGCACCATTCAAATTAGTTGCCAGCTGCCATATAACCGAAAGAAGTAAAAACTCGACACAATGTGGCATAGAAACACCAGCGCTTGCTAGTGGTTCGGTGGTGTAATTGTAGCACAATGAAAGACATTGACGCAGAAGTATAAATGCTTGTGACAATGAAAGCTACGCGTGAGCCTGCGCCGCAGGTTACGCATTAACTTCTACGCAGTAGTATAAATCAGGCTTTACTTACAGAAAGCTGGGTACACGTAGCAATGAACATTAAGCTGTAGACAAAAATGAGAACCTAGACATACATGGAATAGAATGGGCTGACCGGTACAAAACTGCACATACAACAAGAAACGACAAGAGGGAACTAATAACCACAAGAGAGGGAAACACTGGGGAACTATGAATAAACCCTATACAAATACCATACAAGAATAAACCATAATACTGAAAAACTAAACAAGATAAACAGGGGAAAGTGGAATAAAAACTAACAACAAGAAACTGAAACACAAGGGAAACTGACAGTACCCCCATCTCTAAGGAGCGGCTCCAGCTGCGACAAAACAACACAGAGAGCCAGGGAGAGGTGGCAAATCAGGAGACACTGACTGCCAAGCAGGAGACACTGGCGGCGGAGCAGGAGGCCCTGGCGGTGGAGCAGGAAGCCCTGGCAGTGGAGTATCAACATGGGATGCTGGTGGCGGCCATGCAAAAGGGGATGCTGGGTGCGGCGAGGCAGCAGGGGACGCTGGGGGTGGCCAGGCAGCAGGAGACGCTGAAGGCGAACAGGCAGCAGGGGACGACAGGGTTAGCCAGGCAGTAGGGGACCCTGGGGGCGGCCAGGCAGCACGGGATGCTGGGGGTGGCCAGGTAGCAGGAGAGCCTGGCGGAAGGATTGCAGCATTAGGTATAGTAGATGGGACTGTGGTGGCATCTGGGAAGCAATGGCCTCTCTTGGTGTCTCAGCGATGACCTCTCTTGGAGACTCAGTTACAACCTCTCTTGGAAACTCATCGGCGACCTCTCTGAAGACTTTTTCCTAAAATAAATACACATCTCCTTTGTTTTTGAAATATTTAACTTAAATGTGCTATATGTAATACATGTAATGTAATAAATCCAAAAATGACGCCAATGTCTCATCAGATATTAAGGAAACATGTTAAGCTGAAATACTTTATTTTCTGAAAACAATGCTAATGTCAGTATTTTTTCTTTTGGAAAAGTCTGTTCCGTGACGGAATTTATGTTTATGTTTTGGCCTGTGTGTTGTTATCAACTGCCCATTTTGACAGCACGAACGGGTTTTCCAGGCATACCTGTAAAAACACAAACCCAGTGCGCTACAGCCATGGAAGCAGCAAACAAACGAACGAGATCATAGAGATTCTACACAACCTAAAAAAACTCTGCATGTTTCTAAACGGATCCATGACCATAGACGTAGTAAAACACGGTTCGCTTGTCATGATTGCGCTGATCTGGTTTGTCACATTAGTTTCGATTCTGGGGAGGAGGGGGCGGAGGGATACAACTCAGGTATTTTGAATTTGAACTGCAGTACCAATTTTTTTACGCTGGCTGTCCGTTTTACCTATAGCACCCTTAAGGTTTGACGTGTCACACCAAGAAATAAATTAATTTAAAACAGGTCCATGGATGTCCTCGTCCCCCTGAAGGAGACTAACTAATACACTATCATCTGCAAATTTGATTAGATATCTCCCTGAATGGGCAATTATTCAGTTATTTGTGTACAATATAAACAGTAGGGGTGAAAGGACACAGCCTTGTGGGGATCCAACATTAGTAATTTGTTTATCCGATAATGATCGACTCACTCTCACTCGCTGTACTCCAGACAACCACATAATCAGTCCTCCATCCAGGTTAAACTCTGTGGCTAATCTTTCAACCAACACAATTGGCAATATAGTATTAAAAGCCGATAAAAAGTCAGCAAATAGGATTTCCACATGTTTTTTGGGACCTTCAAGATGCGAGAAAACATATATGCAACAATGTTAAGATTGCATCATCCACTCCCTTATTTGACTGATATGCAAATTGCAAATCTATATTTTTTATATCTAGTCATTTGATTGGTTGATTTAACCCTGAGGGCGGACCTCACTTTAAGTTAAATTTTAATTTAAAACTATAATATATATATGTGGCACAGGATTACATTTTAAAACTCCATTGTGGTTAAGGTTAGGTTTAAGGTTAGGTGTACGGTTAGATATGAATAAAAACTTAGAAAACTATGCTCATGTGCACATTTCCAATGTCATGTGAGGTCCGCCCCCAGTTTTGAATCAACCAATCAAATTACTTCTGCCTCCAAGGCAGATCTGCCTGGAGAACACTTTTCCATTACTAAAAGTCCTATGAGCTTCTTCCCCTGCCTTTGGCAGTGCCTAAGGCCGGCCTTTATTTGTCTGTGTTGACCACGCCCCCGGCCACTATCAGAGGCCCGGACGTTTAATTGATTACCAGTTTTTAATTGAGGAAATACGGTATTAAATAATGAAAGTCTTTCATTAGAGAAGTGGTAAAACAAACAGATAACATCAGTTCCGCACTTAACCAAAATTGAATAAAACAAACAGACAATACATTAGAGCTGTGAGCTTTTCAGTAGTCCATGGTTGTTTACTATCAGGTCAACATTGTACCTCCCATCAATTATTACATTATCAATAATAGACATTATGAAATTAACTATGCATATAGACATCATGAAATTAACTATGCATAATTTAAGAGAATTTATACAGGATCCTTTAAATAATATCACAGCGCTCACACTCTTACCAAATCACTAATTAAATGGAATGCGGGACTGTCTTTTAAACAAAATTCTGAAAGGGAAATAGAAAGTGTTGTGAGTCAGTTAACGTTTACCATAAATAAATCATGCCATTGTTTAAAACATAAATAGGAAATCACTTATGCATCACTTGAAAAGGATCCATCAGTAAAAGGCATTCTGAATCCACAGGACTGAATCATCTAGAGCAGTGAGTGCCACAGGGTGAGCATCCGGTTTGCAAATTGACGCGAATGAGGAAGTGCCTTAAACCTGCATTCTATGTGAATTCCAGCTGGGGGCGATACGTCTGGTTGCAAAAGAGCTCAGTTTCTGTAATAGTCTATGAGAATGAGAGACACGTCTCACTTGATTTATTAACTCAGTAAAAATTTTCATAATGAATATATGGTCTCAATCGCTAGATTTAAGCCTTCTGCAATTTATCATGATGTTTTGAATTATGGTCTCGTTGATTTTAAAATGGGTGATAAAGAAAAGGGGCATTTAGGGTTGGACGACAAGACGCTCAAAGGAGTTGGCAGTTCAGTGTTTCCGATAAGTAACATCACGTATTGTTTTACATTTTGTTTTAATAATGTTTTTCGTTAGCATCCAAATTAATATAATTTAGCTGGCTAGATTACTACTCCTTTTCGTCTAAAATTGTCACATCCGCAACCAAGATGTCTGCGCCCGTAATAGCAAATTCGATGACCCAAATCAGATCTTAACAAACCAATGGGTGACATCACACATGTAACATCCAGTAATTATACAATCTATGGTCAGTACACCAATTTCACTGAAAAACATTATTTCATAAGAATATATTGTTAAGGATTCACACATCACTAGTATCCATACAGAAACCCTTAACACCAATAAACAACACACTAGTGGTAGAAAGTCTGCAGTAAATGCTTTAAGAAACCACTGATTGCAGGAAAAATATGGTCACCCAATACACATTAGAAGAATATAGAATATAAAAGAATATATATGAAATAAATACGCAAAAAACTGCAGTCCTAATACGCTAAACTCCAGAGTATCGCAGACTTCATTATGAAATTCTGGGACCCGGAAGTACTTAATAATACCTACCAGAAGGATTTAACTTCAATAAGTTTAATAACTGCAGAAAAGCCTAAAGTATACGCAGCAGAAAGCAACTGTGACATGAAAAGGAACTTCCACAAATCAGGATATGGAAATATGAGTAAAATAACACTGTTGCACAGTGTCAGACTAATTGAACAATTTAGTTGCAAGATGTGAATCCCCAACAATGCGGACATCTATGATGAAACACGTTATTATTTGTGACCCAGAAATAGCGTAGTAACAATTGCCAGAAAGATACCATATATGCAATGCTAACATTTTAGACACAACCTCATAATAACAAGCCACAAAAATACATATACCCCCAAAGCAGCAGTGAAGGACCATAATAAAACTACACGCAAGTATAGATTACACAACAGATTGAAACAAAAAGTGGAAAATATGTCACCTGAAACGAGGTCTCCGAAACCGGGTAGCACACCTCCCAAGACCCAGCAGGTAACCCAGACACAACCCAGAAAACCAGGCAACTCCAACTATGACACAGCCCAAACCATTGTAGGAAGGACAACTGGGGTAAACTCTGGATCTTTGAGCTGTCCAGCCATAATGGAAGCAGCGAAAATGGTTGCTCAATGCACCTGCTCGGGCCCGACACCCAACTCCCAATACAACCAATCGGAATGAAAACCAACAGGGAAAAAACAAACCTACATTTTTGCCCATAACCAAAACCCAACAACCAAGCCTGACCTGACGTCATTGTGCACTGAAGCAAAAGTGAGCTTACGCCCATGAGCTCACAGGCATTGTAAATACGCTGCATAAATATGTCCTGGCCACAGTTTGGAACCAAAAAAAACCTATGGCACAGTCCCCATCCTAACTGCGACAGGTTTGAATGAAAGTCTGCAATCATCCACTGGAGAACAAATGGGGTGCTTCCAGGGTTAGATCTTCCTTTTACATGTGGTGTAACTGCTGTCCATAAACTTTTGGCTGTGTTTTCACGATTTGGCTAATCCATAGGTAAACACAAAAAACAACCTACATGCTGTTGTGGGCCAATGGTGATGTGTTGTAGGAAAATGCTGTTGTGATGTCATATAATGTTTTCTCAAATGCAGCGTTTTAATAAATGTTTCATTTATATTAATGCTGTTGTGTTGTGGGTTATTGTTTTTGGGTTGTCAACTTTAGTTTGCTTCATGAATGTTGTTGTGTTGTCCCCTCCTGGGCCACAATATATTTCTGTTTGGTGTTGGGAAATGCAAACAAACAACATTGAACAATAAGAAATTTGAGAATGGGAAAATAAGGATTGGTAATTATTACTGTAATAGCAAACTGTGATTAGGATAAATACAGTAACATGAATGTGAAACTGCTTATACTGTATCGCTGATGTAATTAAAAAGATCCTGAATTCATAGCTTGCATAGCTGCATGAATGGTTAATGAATATCATACACAAACATAGTAGACAATTTGCCATTTAAACTGAATGTGTTCAATTAAATTTTCCATTGTTTGCCATCATTTTGTAAACATTTTATAGTCATTTATATATTCTAATTCATCAACAGTTCAGTTCCTGAACTGAAATGTAAGAGGGCTGTCTAATTTACCTGAAAAGAAGGTTGTGGGGGATTAAAGATAGCTCAAGTTAGTGACATCTTTTATCATTTATAAAGACAGAAATCCTGACATGGCATTAATCTACATACAGAAGTTCCAAAACTAGTAGCATACACCATTTTCAAAGTGAGTGGAATATTTGACAGAATTAAAACTTAATCAGTATTATGATTTGTGCCTGTTTTGCTGCATCTGGTCCAGAATGGATAGCCATTATTGATGGAACAAAGAATTTTGAATTATACCAGAGAATTCTAAAGGAAAATGTCAGGACATCTGTCCGTGAACTGAATCTCAAGAGAAGGTGCGACAATGCACACAAGTCGTTCTACGAACAAATGGCGAAAGAAGATTAAAGTAAATGTTTTGGAATGGCTTTGTCAAAGTTCTCACCATAATCCGATCTAAATGTTGTGGAAAGACCTGAAGCATGCAGTTCATGTGAGGAAACCTACCAACATCCAAGTGTTTAACCTGTACTGTATGGAGGAATGGGCTAATATTCCTCCAAGCTGATGTGAGGCACTGATCAAACGTTTAGTTGCAGTTATTGTTGCAGAAAGGGGTCACAACTAATTCTAAAAGGGAAGTTCGCATGCTTTTGCCACTCACAGATATTTGCAATTTAGTAATTTAGCAGACGTTCTTATCCAGAGCAACTTACATTGAATAGAGGGACATCCCAATGGATGGAGCAACTTTAAGGTAAAGTGCCTTGCTCAAGGACACATTTGGCACTGTGGGGAATCAAACTGGCAACTTCTGACCACAAGTCTGACTCACTAATTATTGAGCCACTCGTCCCTATAATATGCAATGGATCATTTTCCTCAAATATATAAATGACCAATCATAACATTTTTTTAATTTTTTTTTTATCGGGTTGTCTTTATCAGTTTTAGGACTTGTGTGAAAATCTGATGATGCCATCATCATGCTAACCCAAGGTCACATTTATGCAGAAATATAGAGACATCTAAAGGGAGGGGCTCCTCCGCATTTGTACTCGGCTTGTCTCAATCTCAGACATTGAGGACTTTTTTAAAGACCAGAACTGTGGAAATATCACGAAATTGCTAATAATATCTGTGTTTTTATGGTAATGTGGATATTTTGGATCAATTTGAGAAGCTCTTTTGATCATGTTTCACATTTTATTGTGTCATGTTGTGTGGGGCGCTGGTCTTGGTCTCTGCCCCTAAAAGTCTTGGTCTTGTCTTGGTCTCAATACACTCTGGTCTTGGTCTTGTCTTGGTCTCGGGTTAGGTGGTCTTGACTACAACACTGGCACTACTTATCTGGGATAGATAAATCCGATTATTTACCGTGCCATGCCGCTCTCAAGTGACTCCCTGTGTGCAGGTCGGGCGCCTGTAAATTGAATTGTGGAAGTATAGTTAGTGTGTCAATCCTTGTCAAAGACTTCCGTGTTTGATGAACAGTGTGATAATTGACTGGCTTGGCATTAAAACATGCATATGTTTAAACATTTAAAAAATCTGATGGCCCTTCGTATATCATTGTCAGCAACCAGCTGTTATAAAAATGAGACTCCCCCAGTGAAACTTGAACATTCCTTTTGCACACACCTCACTCAGAAAAAATAAACAGGTTTCCCATCCACACATATTTGAAGGCTATCAAATCAGTAACTAGTAGTAACTAGTGTTTCAGTTTATCCTAAAATACAATCCCAATCAGGGCATTAGCATCTAACAAAAAACAACACCGGTCTAGATTACATTTTAAAGGCCCATTGTGAGACAATGTTATCTTTTGGACTCTGCTCCCTGTCAAGAGAGGTGCTTGTTGCTGTCTGAGTGTAGGTGGCTGAAGCACAGACACTTCACCCTGGAAAATTAGCAAGAGGAGCTCTCCAGAGCTCAGAAACAACATCAAGTTTAAAATGCTTGCAGCAACAGAAGGTGGCCAGTTTGATTCCAGTGTGGGCCAAATGTCATTCTGCCCCTGAGCAAGGCACTTTTCTCCAAGGGATGTCCCTTTACTTAATGGAACGTGTTCCGAATAACATTTTAAAATGTATCATATACATTTTAAAATGTTATTGTTTGTTTTTAAAGCTCTTAATGGACAGGCCCCTTCGTATAGTCTCGGAACTCATACAACTACACACACCCATTAGGACACTGAGGTCTGCGGATAAACTACTTATATACACGGTCACGTTGCATACCTACAGGTGATATAGCCTTCTCAGTTGCCACTCCTAGGCTGTGGAATCAGCTTCCCCTTGCCATTAGTCCTTCATTGGCTGTTTTTAAATCCAAGTTTAAAACACACTTATATGTTTAAGCGTTTCCCACTACCTCTTGAGTGATTTTATTTACTTTATTGATTGTTATTGACTGTTAGTTTTTTTGTTTTTACTATGTATTTTATGGTGTCTTTTTATGCTTCTGTTCAACACCTCGGTCAGCCTTGCTGTGTTAGAGTGTGATTGATAAATAATAATTACTTACTTACATCTGCTAAATCACTCAAACAGAATGCAACATTAGAATACAGTATACAGTAGCTAATAAAATACCATTCAATACAATCTCAAAAGGAGCAAACAACAGTTGCTTTAGTTGGATAAATAACATTAGATGTATCTGAAAATGCAGCGGTTTGCTATCCCAAAATGATAGCCTATTACTTTGATTAAAAATGGCTTAATAATCAATTACCTACTGTACCTAACCTAAGTGCATGTTTAATTAAGATGTTGTGGTAAGACCTGTTATGAATAGTTCATGCTAACAGGTAACAGCAGGTTACAGTATTTTCTAAAACATTATGGCAATTTCTATATACTCCAGAATGTTATAAAGAGTGATCGGATGATTTTCAATGAATTGCAAAGTCCCTCTTTGCCATGAAAATTAACTTAATCCCCTCCCCCCCCAAAAAAAACATTTCCACTGCATTTCAGCCCTGCCTCAAAAGGACCAGCTGTCATCATGTCAGTGATTGTGTCGTTAACTCAGGTGAGCTTGTTGACAAGGACAAGGCTGGAGATCACTCTGTCATGCTGATTGAGTTAGAATAACAGACTGAAAGCTTAAAAAGGAGGGTGGTAGTTGAAACCATTTATCGGATAATCAAGAACATCAAGGAGACAGGTTATATTGTTGTGAATAAGGCGTCCAGGTGCCCAAGAAAATCCAGCAAGTGCCAGGACCGTCTCCTAAATTTGATTCAGCTGTGGGGGATCGGGGCACCACCAGGGCAGAGCTTGCTCAAGAATAGCAGCAGGCAGGTGTAAGTGCATCTGCATGCACCGTGAGGCAAAAACATTTGGAGAAAGGCCTGGTGTCAAGAAGGGCACCAAAGAAACCAATTTTCTCCAGAAAAACATCAGGGACAGACTGATATTCTGCAAAATGTACAGGGATTGGACTGCTGAGGACTGGGGTAAAGTCATTTTCTCTGATGAATGCCCTTTTCAATTGTTTAGGCCATCTGGAAAACACTTAGTCCACACAGAAGACAAGGTGAGCGCTACCATTAGTCCTGTGTCATGTCAACAGTAAAGCATCCTGAGACCACTCATGTGTGGGGTTGCGTCTCAGCCAAGGGAGTGGTCTTACACACAACTTTACCTAAGAACACAGCCATGAATTAAGAATGGTACCAACACATCCTCAATGAGCAACTTCTCCCAACCATCCAGTTTGGTGATGAGCAATGCTTTTTCCCGCATGATGGAGCACCTTGCCATAAGGCAAAAGTGATAACTCAGTGGTTCGGAGAACAAAACATTGAAAACATTTTTTAATTAATAGCATGCCAGGGCGGATTGCAGAGGTCATGATAAAAAAATGTTTAAACACCGCAAATATTGACTCTTTGCATAAACTTAATATAATTGTCAATTAAAGCCTTTGACACTCATGGAATGCTTGTACTTATACTTCAGTATACCATAGTAACTACTGACAAAATGATCTAAGAACACGGATGCAGCAAACTTTGTGGAGACCAATACTTGTGTTATTCTCAGAACTTTTGAACACGACTATACATTATGTTTTGAAAAATGTTACCCGATTTATATTTTTTGGTTGAAAATCTGAAAACATTCAGTGACAAAAAATATACACAACTGAAGAAAATCTGAAAAGGGATACGTACTTGTATGTTACATTACATTTTGTTACATTTGCCAACTAATGGAATATCATGTTACAATGTGTTATAATAAAGCTAACATCTGTTCTGTTAAATGAATACCAAGGTTTGGGATAAGGTTACAGTTAGGTTTCAAGGTGATGGTTAAGGATTATACTTATGATTAGGGATTGAGTAAGTATAATAAGGACTAAAGGAGTAAAGGATTAATGCTAGGCATAGGATTAGTTTGACATTAAGATTGGGTTTTAAGGTATGATTGTTGGGTCCTGGAATTCATTCTGAATGGTTAAGGCTTAAATAAAAACTAAACACTTTGAATTAATAGATTTGAATTCTAAAGTGCTTTGGCTACTTATTCTGCAGCACCTATAATGCAATCCCTGAGATGCTAATCCTTCAAACGTGCCTTTTTCACTAATCTTGACTGATAAAACCTCAGCTTCAACATATTTAGTAGATGCAGTAAAACATGTAATAGAACACCACACAAACAGTGAAAATATAATGGAAAGACATGGAGGGAAAGATGCCTAGCGGGAAAGATCTTTACTAGCCATACTGCCATATGTTACACTGTAAAAATTATAGTACACAGCAAAAACGTCAGTGTTAAATTAACACTCTCAGTGTTTATATAGGTCCAGTCATCATCACCTATTCACTAAATTAGCATTTATAAATGAGTTTTGCTAAAACCACTAATTTCTGCATAGACTATCTTAAATCAATAGGGGTTAGCTTTTATTAGCCACTTCTTTAACTGAAAGAGTGGAGTGGATTGCCATGACAAACAACATAGGAAACAAAAGTGAAGTGTTGGTGGAATCAGGCCCATCCAAATTTAGCGCAGACCCTTAGTTGGAGTTGAGGTTTTGAATCCAGAGACCTATGTGAGAGACCCATTTGAAGTCTCGATAATATGTGTTGGATAAGGTGGTGTAACTCAGAATAACAAGGATGGGCTTATGTTGGTGTCTTGTAAGTCCAAGAGGCAAAAGGAATGTGCTGTAAAAAGATGTTCCTGAAGTGCGTTGTCAGAGTGAAAGAGCACGAAGTGACTAGATGAAGGGTTGTTTGTATCTGGAGGCAATGAAGAGTGAAAAATGAAATGACTGTTGTTAAAAGAAGGTGAACACTGTAAAATAAAATCCAAAAATAAACAGGTAAAAGTGCAAATATACCAGTACTTTCTCTATTATTTTACTGACATTTCTTTGAATACAATAACAGAAAATACTTTATTAACACAGTAGATGTCCATTAACACGCAGAGCGGATATTACTTCGTAACGGATATCTACTGTGTTTATAAAGTATTTTATGTATTTGTCTTGAAGGAAATGTCTGTAAAATAATAGAAAATGTACTGGCAGCAAATTACCAGTATCTTTTAATGTTTTTCAAATATATTTTTTACAGTGTGAAAGGAGTATGAAGAGTAAATGTACCTTACATTCTACAGCCTGCTGATAATTCCATTAATGGGGAACTTGAGACTGAAATCTGAATAAGATGGCCAAGAGAGATTATGGGAGGGATGTGTACGCTACATGTGTTCTTCTGTAGGAATAGGAACAAGAACAAGGCAACTGCAAAAATAAGAATATAGAGATTGGAAATTCTTTTTTATTTTTACTTTGACACAAGTGGCAAAATTTTGCTAAGGATAGAGAGCAAATGGGGCAATCTACTGCAGCGTTCCAAAGCAGCTCAAATATGACGTACTTGTAGGGCTCTGTCAGCATATAAAATATCTCTGCCTGAAATTCTGCAAGAACCTGCCAATCAATTGTTGCAGTAAAGTTCATGTCTATCATGGATTAATTCAAAACACTACCTGCACACTTCTGTCAGTTAGATTTTTATATATTCAGAGCTATTAAAATGTCTTGTCCAGCTCCCTGACATTGGGAATTCTAGTTGGTCTTGTTGAAACCCTTGTTTGCTTTGTCCTTGGGCAAGGCACTTTACCCTAATTGCTCCCAGGTCGTTGCTGTAAATAAGAACTTGTTCTTAGTCAACTTGCCTAACAGTATTATTTTTTTAAAGACACAGCTGTTGGTCTGATCGTGTGAAAAAGTAGTTTGCTATAATGCTTCTTCAAATATGTGATTAATCTCTCTTGGTGTTTCACATCATTGACAGGAAATATATGCTTCATAATTGCTTCCAATCTTATCCCACATATGAAACTGCGGTGGGTGTATTTATTATAAATGTGATTTTGAACAGAATGATCAAATCATATTATTTCAACTGTGTAGAATTGATTGGGGCTGAAATCCTAACTTGCAAATGTTTATTGAGACGTGAGATGATGTAAAATGTAATGAAACTGTGGAAATCACTTTACAAAAGTCACTAAATGGATGTAATAAACTATTCAGTCTCTCATTGATATTTAATTAGCACATGGTTGCACTCATTGCCTTCTGAATATCAAAGCATCAATTAGCCAGCAATTTTGTATGCATAGATTCATTATAACATAATTTTCAATGACATTTAATCGGCTAGGTGATATTTCTCCTTTTGTTTTCAATCAGCCTTTCTAGTGAAGGCACACATTTACATTTAGTCTCATTCAGCCCAATAATTAACTTTGATCAGATTTGTTTCTGGGCTCTATATTCCAGACCTGGGAACACAGAGTACAGATGGTTGCAGTTCAAACCCTTTAATCAAAGACTGAGACCAGGGGAACCAGGTGAATGCATAAACCTACCATTAGTATACCAGCAGTACTGTAGGTAGCTTAAGAAAGGGTTACTGGAAAAGTTCAATCAGAAGACATTGCATTCATTCAATGCAGCATTTCTCAGAATATTGAGCCAATTAGAAGATGGCTTGAAGGCCGAAACACATGCGAGGCATTGTCAGCTGCACCCCACGCAAGGCACAGGGCATCATTGTAGAAACCAATCTCACATGGGCAGAGTCTGAATTATATAAATAAAGCAACTTAAAAAATCAGCTAAATTTAATTCTGTGTTTCAAAGATTAAATAGAAACTACAATACACACAAATTAGTTTATCCATATAGGTTCAGAAAAAGGTATGAGAACCAACTGTTATCTGATTGGTTGTGGTTCAAGAGGCCAGCGGTATCTGGGCCAAAATTATTAGATCTTTGGCCACTGCAGCTCCACGGAGAAGTGTGCATAGCTTTGAGCATCAGTTTAGGAGAGCGCATCTATGTCAGTCATTGAAAGTAATAGGTTTCTCGGGCACAATGCCACTTCTCTGATTTCTATGTGCAGGCGTCTATACCCCTCATTCACAAATTAGTGAAACCGCCTACTATTCCGGTGCCAGGCCATCCAAACATGAAAAGGTGTTGAGAATTTTGTCCTCCTCAGACAGAGGACCCCATGGATACTGCTGTAAGAAGGTCTTCATCTGAGTCCAAATCTGACTACTGCTGTTGGATTCCCAGTAGGGAGGGAGATGGGTGCCTGAACTGGTGAGGAAGTGGCTCTTTCTGAACCACTGGGACCTGTGGCTAGAATAATAGGACCTGAGGCTAGAGGACTGTGGCCTGAGGCTAGCGGACTGGGGCTAGAGACTAGAAAACTTGGGCTGGAAACTTGAAACTGAGGACCCTCTACAGAAGAGCTAAGGGCTCCTACTGGTGAGCTACGGGCTCTAACCTGTGGGCTAAGGGCTCTATCTGGAGAGAATGAGGCCATAACAGAAGAACATGGGGCCTTAACAAGAGAACATGGGGCCTTAACAAGAGAACATGGGGCCTTAACTTGAGAAGTGGGACCCTCTACAGAAGAGCTAAGCGCTCCTACTGGTGAGCTAAGGGCTCTAACCTATAGGGTAGGGGCTCTATCTGAAGAGCATGGGGCCTTGACAGAAGAACGTGGGGCCCTGACTTGAGACATAGGGGCCATGACTTGAGACATAGGGGCCCTGACTTGAGACATAGGGGCCCTGACTTGAGACTTAAAGGCCCAATTTTGTAAACTAAAGGCCCTGACAGGAGAACTAGAAACCCAAACCAAGGAACAATGGATCCGGGTAGAGGGGCTGGGTACCTGGCCTGAAGAGCTGTAGGCCCAGGCAGGAGGGATGGAGATCTGACCCGAGACACTGGAGACACGGACTGAAGAGTAGTATTCTCGAGTTGGAGATCGGTGAGGTTGACCTGACGGATTCCGAGCTTGGTCTGGACAGGTATTAAACATAGAGGCTGGACTAGATGAATCAGGAGCCAGAGGGTAATATAAGAAATCAAGCTTAACATACACTAATGATCTACTCAGGCTCTATATAAGATCAGGTGAACAGAAGGAAGGCACAATTCATTGATGATTGTTACTGTGCTGTGTTGACGTCTGAGGAGCTGTACACAGAGATTCGTAAGTTGTGAAAAGAATGTAGTTTTGTTTGAGTTATTTTGTGTATGCCAAATAAGAGCATATACTGTGTATATATATATATATATATCCAGAAATATATATTATTGTTGTTCAACTCACATTCCGTGTCATCTGCAACTATGTTCTGATGTACATTTCCTGGACCCTATTCAGTAAAACTACAAAAGTCTATCATCTTCCTGTTTGGTCTCCATCTCTCTCCACACTACATGCAACATTATGTGACACATAGGTAGTTGTTGAAAATGTCCACATGCGGGGTCCGCGAGTCGTAGTGGGCAAAGTCGCTACACTGCAGGACAGTTTACAGTGAGTCAGTGGTTCGAGCCTGACAATGGCTTCTCTGGCTATGCTTGGACCCCCAGTGTGAGGCAGCACAAATTGGCATAGTGCAGCCTGGGACTTGAGATTGATAACTCAGATTATCCTGCCACATCGCTATTCAGCGAATCTTCGTATGCAGATCAGGCATCTGCTAATTAAATTGTGGAAGTAAAGATGTTGAGCGTAATCATCCCACGCATGATCTGACTCACGGCTTCCGTGTTGGATGAGCAGTGTGAAATTATCTGCTATTGTGGAGGCTTTAGTCTAACTGTCTAAATGTAAATATGACAATACAGATGCGCAGTTGGCGGTTACAGCCGTGGACTCCGTGGATAAACCGCAGATCAGGCAGATGAAGTGACAAAAAATATGATTTTTATTTAATTTGGACGGGTGGCGGTTGAATTAATCAAATGAAAAAAAATATATATATACATTGTTAAATATTGTTACCAGCGAATGGCAGGCGGGTGCAGCTTTGAAAATTGGTAAAAATAGGTGGTGCAGATGGGTGGCGGACGGATTATGTGTTTTGTGATGCGGAAATAATGAAATAATAGCCCATCCGCGCATTTCTAGATTGTACACATTAACACTATACAATTGTATACAGTATAACCCAGGAATGCAAACTACATAGACAATGCCATGTATGTAGGTTTTGCTGTGCTTGTAGATGATTTCCTGTTTTGGCAATTGTTCATTAATTATTTTGATTGTTGATAATAGTTATTTTCAGTAATAGTTTTTTAGAATGTTTTATAATGGTTGTTGTCATGCTCTCTCCCTCCGTGGCCACCATGGAGCATTGGCGCCTCCAAGTGGCCATTACCAGATATTAACTTTACCACCATATATGGACATTCTGTTTCTGTTCTCATTTACTCTGATTGCTTCACAAACCTGCCTATTTTTCAGTGTATATAAATCCTATGCTCCCCAATGTCGTTCATCGTTGCTTGTTATGTGTGTTACTTACTGTGTCTTTTCCATTTATTGTTTTCAGTAATTTATTAAATATCCCACTGTGCATGTGCATGTACCTCTTTTTATTCAGCTATACACATGGATTTGTTTAAAAACCTAAAAGCAAAACAGATTATTTTTGCATATACTCTATGTTCCAAAATTCTATATAATTTTCTTCATCATAAGATGTATCCATCTTATGTGTATATATATTTACACATGTGTATTATTACAAGTATTTTTAGGCTTACAATTTAATAGTAAGCTTACACAAACAAAAAAGGTAGTTAAATAGTGGCAAGTTGAAATATGATGATTAACTACTGATACATACAGAAGGCTGTATATTTGTTACTATCTTGTTAGATAAGTCTACCCTATTTGTAATTCCTTGGCAAATAGATAAGTTGGTTAACATTTGGAACCTCAACTGAAGGTCACATGTTTGATTCCCAAAGACAAGTTAAAAATGACTTCATATGTAGTTACAATGCAAAAAGATCATGGTAGGGGTTTTGATGGAGTACAAGAGTTGAACACATTCAGTTGTCAAGAACCCAAACTAAATAATAGTATATGAAGTACTATACAGTATAATACAAGTGCAAAAATGTATGAACTATATACAGATTGCAGCACTAAACTGTCTACTTGTTAGGAGTTTATATTTCTTTAAGGATATTCTATCTTTTGATATACTGTGAATCTCTTATGCTACATAATAGATTTACATAATATATATTTCTGTGAATAACAGACAATATTTAAGTATTTAATCTAATTCAGCCTACAGACGTGTGATCCTCTCTGGCCCTTTGGGATTTTTCGCTGTGAACGCCTCATCTATGTAACACAGGCTGTCCACAGCCATCTGGCTTTTCTGTAGAAAACTAGGGTCCATTGTGCATTGAATCAGAGCAGGGTCACTGGCTCCTTTGGAGCAGTACAGTGTCACTTTGGTGATGAGGGTGTCCAGGGGCCGAAGAGAATGCATCCATATGGGCAGGAAATCCCAGTTCTGTAGAATCACTGGCAGACAGCCAGGCCTGTGTACCTGCAGAATATTCACCACAAACACCAAGAGGAGAGTGACGGTGAAGGGAACACCTACCCCCACCAACACCTGCCAACCTGCCATTGAGAGGGCAAAGACAAGCGAGGGCAGGAGTAGGAAGCACAGAAGCAGGTAGAGCACAGCAAACCAGCGGTACTTTGCTGTGCGCTGCCCCAGAGTCCTGGCCATACGGATGGGCAGGCGAGTGATGGGCACAGGGTACCACAGCAGAATGCCCAATATGTTGAAGATCAAATGACAGAAGGCCACCTGTGGAACAGACCAGGTTAATTACTGAGGCGACAATGGCACTAGGAGAGGATACATTGTTTTATTTCATTGTATTATTGTAACACAAGTTGACTGGGCTCACATTGTTATTTATACTGTTTTTGACACATTTCTTTAGCAGTTTGTCCTTTGGACAAGTGAGATACAGGTCCTTCTCAAGAAATTAGCATATTGTGATAAAGTTCATTATTTTCCATAATGTAATGATAAAAATTAAACTTTCATATATTTTAGATTCATTGCACACCAACTGATATATTTAAGGTCATTTATTGTTTTAATACTGATGATTTTGGCATACAGCTCATGAAAACCCAAAATTCCCATATTTAGAAGACCCAACACTCTGGATGAGCTTAAGGCCGCTATCGAAGCATCCTGGGCCTCCATCACACCTCAGCAGTGCCACAGGCTGATTGCCTCCATGCCACGCCGCATTGAAGCAGTCATTTCTGCAAAAGGATTCCCGACCAAGTATTGAGTGCATAACTGAACATAATTATTTGAAGGTTGAATTTTTCTTCTTTTTTTGTATTACAAACACTTCTTTTATTGGTCAGATGAAATATGCTAATTCTTTGAGATAGGAATTTTGGGTTTTCATGAGCTGTATGCCAAAATAATCAGTATTAAAACAATAAATTACCTAAAATATTTCAGTTGGTGTCACACATGGGTTGGGTTTGTTATGTGTCGTCTCTGTGATCCCTCTGTTTGTATGAGTATGCTGCCCTCTTGTGTCTAGTTTTGTCATAGGTTCATTTAGATTATTAGTTGGGTCATTGGTAGTCACGGGTGGTTTGAATTAGTAATTAGTATGTGTTTGTATTTAACCAGGTTGTTCTCCCCTTGTCTCTTGTCTGTCAATGTTTCCTTTACGCGTTCCTGTGGTTCCCTGTGGTTGATTTAGAAAGCCCCTCGTGGCAGTATTATTTTGGTTATCTAATAAAGTCTTTTTTTGGATTATTGAACCTTCACGTCTGTCTCTAATCTTGGAACGTGACAGTTGGTGTGCAATGAATCTAAAATATATGAAAGTTTAATTTTTATCATTACATTATTGAAAATAATTAACTTTATCACAATATGCTAATTTCTTGAGAAGGACCTGTACATTTTGCACTTGTCCAATAGCATAACCTACTTGTCTGAAGCACAAGTTAAAATAATTTTGATTAACATGTATGTCTGCCATTCTATGAAATGAGCAAATTTCTCGCTGAGTGGGACACTACGTAAATAAATAAAAATACTTTTACTGATGACAAATGTTTCTAGCATAATTTAGGTATTCCCAGTAAGAAATAACATATCGTACATTGCTCAATTTCTTATAAGTTCTGTGATTGTCTTTCAAAGTGGAGTGGACAGCATTTGAAACACATTCAATCTTATTAGAATATGTTGAAATACACCACCAGAAATTATGTGAAACCCAATATAATATCTTCTGATAGGTGATCAAATTGATAAGGTAATTTCCAATGTTTCAAAATTTCATACATTTTTGGGCAGTGGTCTAGAGTCAGGCAATTGTGAAAGACCTAACAACATCAATGGATTCTGCCAAAATTGCCCTATCTTACTGCCTTTTAATTTCAGTCAAACTATTTTTAAAATGTCACATAAAGCTTGTTTAAAAGCATTAAAACATATTTTATATTTCTATTGTTGTCATGGCACCCTGATGGCAGCCTAGGCTAGTTGCTTTTTTAATAACATCTTGATTTTAGTGGCATTTTTATGTGCATATTTCTCAAATAGGCTTTTAGTTTTGCAAATACCAATCAGATTTATGTTTTAAGAACAAGAATCAGAACCAATTACATCTTCTACTCAAGAGGATTTCTTCATAGATTTAAGAAGGTAAAACAACTTCTTAGTAGTACTTTAAAAAAAGACCTTATATTTAGAATTCTATGGAGAAAGTTAGGCATGAAGAGGCAGTAGAAAGTTAATCCAAGAGCCAATAGTGTCCACAAAGTCCTGTACATTTCCCTCTACAAATTATGTGAAGTGCATCTGACACTGTAGATCCAGTAAAAAATGTCCCATCTATTAGGGGGCTCCACATGGCGTAGTAGTCACTGCATTTCACAACAGTCTATGTCATGATAGTCACAGGTTGTTAATGTGTTGTGGTTTATTTGCATCTGTTTTCCTAATGTTCTGTGTTGTGTTTTATTTGCATTGGTTTTGTTTTTGTTTTTGTGTTGTGATCTATTTGTATCTGTTTTGTTAACCCATTTACTCCTAAAACACCTGCTAAAAATGCCTATATAAACCTCTGTTATTCTAGGATGAATATCCTTATCTCCTGAGGGATTTCAGAAAGAATAGAAAGAATTTTCAACATCTAACAAAACCTTAATATCTAAGCCTCTGTAGCACATAGAAAAATTAAATAAAATTATTTTTAAAGGTAAGAATCACAGGATTTATTAAATCATGCTCCCTTAGCAGTAACATACAACATTTCTAAAACAAATTCTCAAAATCAGATGGGGAAGAAAAAAATATAAATTAATTATATAAAGTATAACAAATATCATTTTAAACATGCCAACACACCGAACAACGCATCTTGTTATGAGAGAGAGGTGGGGAAAAACTGGGAACAGTCTCAGTCTCAGAGCTCCATGTCTCACATCTTTTCCTCAGCATTTTCCTCACACACACACACACACACACACGCACACACACACACACACACACACACACACACGCACACACACGCACACACACACACACACTGACTGTCTGACACACATAACCAATATAAGCCTAACATTTATTTCTATCATTGTATTTATTGATATGTATTATGTTATTTGTGTATATTTATAGTATTTATATTTATTGTTATTTATTTATTCATTATGCCATCATTATATTACTATTTATTATACTATTTAGTCATTTTCATTATTGTATTAAAATGTATTATGCCAGTTTTTCATTATGCCAGTATTGTATTTATATATTAACATTATTGTATTTATTATTATCATTATCAACAATCATCACCATAATTATATTACTAGTTATTATGCTATTTATTCATTATTTTCGGTGTACTGATTAGTTTCCGTCACCAACATGTCCCAAATGTTTTTGGTAAAAATAAGGTTTGTAGGTGAACTGCTTTGCCTTGCGCTGCAGATAATCCTCTAACACCTCCCTATCAAACTCCTCATTTTCTTCCAACTCCATGCCCTTGCTGTCAAAATCCTCCTCTGTCGTAGCCATTTTCAAAAACAAATCCTTGTGTATGTCTGATTGATTGATGTGATTTTCAGCGAACCACGGTACATTTGGGTGGTCACGTCATCTTTAAAAAATCTACAAGAAACATCTTGTGTATTTAAACCAACGACAGTGCATTCTATGCTGCATCATGAAAGAATGACAAATACAATATGCTGCGTCGCGCAGCAGCCGGCAGGAGGTTCTGAGTTGCGCATTGCAGTAACCGGCGGGAGATGTAATGTTTCACCACGCAGAATCCGTCACAAATGGGTAATATGTTGTGATTTTTTTGCATCTGGAAAACGGAAACAGGAAGCATGGACGAGTTCGAGCACACAGTAAACAATTCTTAATAACACAGTTAATGGTGTATAATAAAACTGTAAATGGTTCATAACAACACAGTTAAGATAATCTTAGCCACTGTTGACATTAACGTCAATGCTGCTGCCAGTTCTGCCATCGTTTATCTTATTCTTCTTCTTCTAGTCCGTGAAAATATTAAAGTCGGTAGCCTCTCTTCAGTTACGACACCTCTGTTCAGGAGAAGACTGCAACTTGTGTCGCGAGCACCACGCACAAGTATAAATGGTTACGGTGCTCCCATGACGTCAATTTGGCGTGCGCCAGGTCGGGAATCTGTAGTATAATGTGCGCTTACGATGTCACCATATAGCTCAGGTTTGATTGACAGCTCTGTTAGCAAACCATACGTCACACATTTGTTGGGAATTCTCTGCCTGACGCTGGGTATTTCAAAATGTATTAGTGACTGATTTTGGTTAAATCTGAACTTACTGAAACAAGATGGGGCATATCTCTTGGACTATATTGTGAGACTGAGGAATTACCATTAGTACTAAGAACAGATTGATCCTGGTATCGAAGATGACATCAAATTCCTACAAGGGTTGCTTTTATAGAAGTAGACTGCATCTTGCGTGATTCAACACAGTGAACAATAAAACCACACACCAGAGGTACAGTGTAATAATTTCTATAATTCACAATATGCACAATATAGTTTTTTATGTTGATTTTCCCAGACCCTTTCTCATATAATTAATGCTGAGTTCAGTAAGGTTTGCAGTGACTGACTTAATCTAACACTGCATTCTGAAACGATGGGCAGGTCAGACCATAGGTTATTGATATTGGGCGCTATTTGCAAAACTCCTGACATTGATAACAAGACAAAGCATCAGCTGCTTGATTGTATGAACCTGGCATATGGATTTTATTGATAATGAAATGATCATTAACAGTAACCCACATGAGTCGTCGAATCAATTTGTTAAAGAATGGAACCGAAGACCAACATTTGTCAAATAACATTAACTGCAGCTTTGTTATCACAAAACACAGTAATTCATTTCTTTAACCACTGATCGCCCACCAAATGAGACATGCTAACACTATAGATGTCACAACATCTCAGGAACTAAATATGTTTTATCCTACATATGTATTGTGGCATAAAACTGATATATATGTGTATTTTGATTTATTTGTGGAGCCAAAGCACAATCTTCTAAACATTTATATCACTCCTTTATGCATCACTCTTTGTGTCTGTCATCAATGGTGCACACTGCTTGAATATGTTTAATTATCCCGTACACCAGTTGGTGCTTAGGTAAGTATGTAGGATATACAGCCTCAGTTTCAGTATGGTGTAGAGGTGTGTAGAAGTGGCCTGGGTTCAACGACTACCCCTGGCAGCCATCTTAGGGGCTGCAATCACCATCACCTGCCAGGTTTGCCCCTCCTCCTCCTACTGACCTGCTGGATAGTGAGGTACCCTGGCTGGCTACA
>JACXGM010007366.1:8401-30901 GCA_016801145.1 Umbra pygmaea
CACACACACACACACACACACACACACACACACACACACACACACACACACACACACACACACACACACACACACACACACACAAGCACACAAGCACACAAGCACACAAGCACACAAGCACACAAGCACACAAGCACACAAGCACACAAACACACAGCTTTTTCACATTGCTTTTTCACACTACCGTGTCAACCCAAGATAAAGGAAAATTGGCTATATAAGTCATTAGTCAAGATTTAAGTGTTTTTCTTTTGTGTAATTGCTTTGAAATATCTGCATGTTCTGAATATGTATATAAACTTTGTACAAATCCATTTCATACAGCATTATTTAGTTTTTACATTACTGTCACAACTTGTTTTAATGTCCTGCCAACATATAAAAAAATTGTGGTTGAAGGTTAGTAAAATTCATATATTTGTACCATAAACAATCGCCATTAGAGTACCTGTAAAATTGGTGGCTGGATGACATGCTGTATGCTCAGCTTCAATGCCAGACTCTACTCCTTGGCCAACAAGATGGCTTTGCCACTCATTTCCTGCTTCTGTTGTTTTCAAACACTGTGGATCGAGTTCATGAAGGGATCCATTATCCTTATTGCAGCTTGTATCAGTGACAGGCATGTGGTTGTACTTTGGAAGAAGAGATGTATCGATCTTTGAAAGTGTTTTAGACACTAAGGAACATATATTCTCTTCTGAAGGCTTAGCAAAAGCTTCACTGGTCACACGGTTGTCTTTTCTGAATGGAGGAACAAACACACCAGGTGCTTTAGCCTTATCCTGAGGGGCACTGATACTGTGTTTCTCAGCCTTCACTTTCTTCTGAAATGGGGGAACAAATAGGGCACTCTTGGAGTTAGCTGGCTTAATGTCTTCCATGGTTGGATCCAAAATCATTTTTTGCTGCTTAGTACTGGAAGACAAAATGGCATTTTATAAGTGTGCTTGGTAAAGTCCAGGTATTGGTAGAAGCATTTTCTGACAGTGGCTGATGGAAAATGCCTTAAAAAAATATTTTGAATTGTGTGCTGAACTGATAACCTACCATTGCGGCCTAGTGACATTAGGTTGGAGAGCCACATTATATCTGAACAATCTCCTGTCTTTAAATGTACCTAAAATATAAAAAAGTTATTAACTAAACATATTGCCAATGCCATATTTCATTTGTACAATTTTATTATGTATGGACTGGGTAGACAATCTTACCATCTAAGCTGCTTTTAGCTGGGGTGAGTCTTGAACTTCTATTACAATCCAGAGTTCTATCAAATTCTTCCAAGAGTATTCTCTTAAGAGGAGGTTGGTCTTATTGAATATAATATAAGATTACATACAGTGTTTAAATCACATTGTTCTCTATTACAATACCATATTGTAGACAATAAGGCTGCAAAGCACAATATACAGAGGTTACTGGTCTAATTTGGGTACACTCGTACCGCGTCAATTATCTATTTCAACCCCTAGTGGTGCTAGAGGGCTAGAAAAAAGGCCATTGAAAAGTCCATGAATGATTTTTTTCTGTGATATTTAAGGCCAGATTGGTGTAGCTTAGCTTTTTGACATGCAGTCAAGATCTACGAGTTTGCAAGTTCAAATCCCTAGGGACATTGATTTGTTAAAATACCGTTAAACACATGTAAATGTATTATAAAATGCACCTCTTAATTTAACTAAATGTAACTAAATCTATGTCACTACATAATGTATTGCATTTAAATTCTATATTTAGCACCACATCATAGGCTACTGTAGTAGGATACGAATTTAAATGCAATACATTATGTAGTGAAAAAATCCTATGTCACTACATAATGTATTGCATTTAAATTTGTATCCTACTACAGTAGCCTATGATGTGGTGCTAAATATAGAATGTCTAGGGAAATGCGTTCCTCATGTTCTGTCCGATGCAATCAGTCACTTTTTAAGTGTTTCAAACAGTGTAGAATTATAATTCTCAGCATGAATTTGAATCAGCGAAATGGTTGCGGAGGGACAGAGGTGAGCAAGGAAATATAGTTGTTCACAGCTTAGTCATTGTACGGCACTATACATGAACTTAGACTTTTTGTGTTTTATTAGAATCTTCAGCATGTGGTGTGAATTTTATAATGGATGTACTTTTATAATTATTTAGGTTGTTTGTGAATTTCTATTGGATTAAATTTATTTATTTTCATCTGCTCGCTACAGCAAAGCTGTAGATTTGAAACTGTAGATTTATTTTACAACTGTAGTGTTCATCATTGCCTGAAATGTTGAATGGGGATAAACCGGTTCGACAGCTTTAATGGAATTAGAAACAACACTCTTTTGTGGGGCGGAGGAGAGGCTGTGTTTCAATTGCGCAGGCAGGACCGATAATCTCCATTCATCAATGGATCTGCACTGAGTTGTTGAACTTAAAAGTCGGCAAAGTGGGGTTGTCATCTGGCCTGAAAATTGAGCCAGCTGCAACCCAAGCTAACCCAGGCCCGGTCCGATGTCACAGAAATTAAATAAGCTGGCCGATAAAAAGCCAGATGAAAAAAAATTATGCCGTTGCTATAACACAGTATGCGCATAAACCGTTGAATATTAAATGGTGTAGAAAGCAATAAAACAATAAATGTGAGAAAAAGATGGAAAGAAATGTTTAATTATTGTTTAGTATTCTTAGTTTTATAATTAATTAGACATGTCTTGCATATTTTGAGGTTGGCCAGAACTGTAGTTTATACGCTTCTTCAGTGGTCTTATAAAAAATAAAGCTGTTAATTTTTATCATTTGAAAAACAGACTGATGTGTTTCTATTCAGTGAACCATTTTTTGTTGATTTGGACGAATAACATCAACAATGGAACGATGGCATAATTTTGTCTACAGCTGTCCATATAGCTAGTCCACAATGAACCAATGTGCTAGACATAGGCATTATTTGAATTCATAAAATGATGGTATTGTATCACAAATGTCATCTTTCCTTTGCCTCAATCAAAACATAAATTATGACCATATGCGTGAGACCAGTGCTTGAAGGAAAATAATAATTGCCAGTACTCCCCTTATTTTCTCGCATCGCAAAATGTCTAACATTTTACAATAGTTATAATATAAGATACAACACAACACATATCTAATACATTAATGGCCAATGACATTAGGCTACTATTCATAATAAACCTATTCATGATATTTAGCTGACAGACTGTACCTAAAAAGTGGTTTATTTGGCTTTGGCTTAAGGAATGTTAACTGATTGTGGATTGTCTAGTTAATAAAGACTAGAATAACAGTAATCTCATTCACAGGCACTTCTGTAGCACTGTAGTCATTAAAACTATTGTCCTACACCATACATGTATCATCTAAATTGCCTATTGTATATTTAAAATACTTTTTCATAAACAAAATCCTACACAGTATTGGTGGGTAGCCTAAAACATGTTAATCAAAAACACACACAATTCACACACGGCCTGATGGTGAAATGGTATTGACATAGTATTTTAATCTTGACGGTATTTCAATCTTGACAGCCCGGGTCGAATCCAGCGCATAAACAATAATATTTTAAGTGTTATTAATCAGAGACCATTCGTTACTGCTTTCATTTTATTAGAGATCGCTGTTGGAGTTCAGTAGCATACTCTTCATTATGTAATTATTTTCACAGAACAATGATCAAATCGCGTGAGATGCAATCGTTCCTTTTGCTGTTCTAATTTTTGTGCTGACTGTGGACCAAAAGCATGACGAAATTGATTAGAAACAATATTGTAATGATTCAGCCTGATCTCACACCAAGGCGTACATATAACACAATGTTGTTTCTATCGTGCTATTGAGACGCCAAATTAACTTTTCGCGTGGTATAGATATGCCAATATGGCATGTAATAGGTACGCTAAACGTTTGTGTTATAGACACACCAACATCATATCTAAACGTTCACCTAACCTTTACACTAACCTTAACCACACTGGTGTTGCCTAACCTTAACCATTCCCTGTAAGGTGTTGCGTAACCTTAACCGTTCCCAATATAAACCTATGGCGTCTCTATAGCACGTGAAAATTGAATTTGGCGTATGAATAACCCGAAAATGTAAAATGAGATGTCATGATATCAATACGCAAAGGGGTGAGATTAGGTTGAATGATTGCACTATTGGGAAAGAAAAACATTCATGATTCAACACGTTGGCAACGCTATGAATAAAGCTGCATTTACATGCAAACTCCAAAAACGGTTTTCATACCAAGTTTGTAAACTTGGAGCATTTAACTTAACAATTGATTTGTTTTAAAGATAATGTGCTCTGGTACGCAGTACATTAGATTAACCAGGGTGACGCTTTGAAAAAAGTGCTCCCAACAACATCCCCCCTGAATTGAACCAAAGCCGGTTTGCACTGTATAATTAAAATTATTAAAATTATTGATCCACCGTCTAGATGGAACGACATTGAAGTTTAACAGACATTGATTTGTTTAATGTTACAGCCATGAATAAAATTACTAATATAAGCTCTCCCCGGGTCTTGAACGTGGGTCTGTAGCGTGAAAAACAGCATTCAAGACTGCAAAGCCATCTAGACATTGAGAAAATATGAAACGTAAACTGTTTAGGTGTTTGTGCACTAAAAAGCTATTTTTAAAAAGCCAGTTTAAATGGGATAATTTGACAATTATTATACATTATAGAAGAAATTTAACTTCACAATTGATTGTTTTTAAGATAATGTGCTGTGGTACGCAGTACATTACATTAACCAGGGTGAAGCTTTGAATTAAGCTTTCCATGTGCTCCCCGGAGCCACCTGGAGGCCATTAATTGGATTTTCTTCATTTAAAAACTGGCACCGAATCATACCTCGGCACAGCCCCTCTTCGTACCAAAATTAGACCAGTAACATCTGTACATACATTACAGAGAAAGAGATAGTTAGGTGCAGAAGGCCTATCCAATTTAAACCTAAAATTAACTTAATTTCTAACACTATGCCTAATTGTAAGTTTGCTCTATATTCCAGAGGAAATAATAATTTCCCTTGTGCGGACCTGACAAAATAATGTTCTGGGTATCTATTTTCAGACATAAATGTATCAAACACAAAAAAATTGTAATCAAGAACAAAACATCATCCTTTACCTTCTGCATTATTCCCCTCTAGGCTTCTCCCTAAGACAGACAGACAGACAGACATACAGTACACTCCCCACTTCATTAGGAACATCTGTGCAACTGCTCGTTAATGCAAATATCTAATCAGCCAATCACGTGGAAACTTGTCAATACATTTAGGTACGAAGACATGGTCAAGACAATCTGGTGAAGATTGAAAAAATAAAGTTGATTTAAGTTACTTTGAACATGGCATGGCTGTTGGTACCATTAGGGCTTGTTTCAGAATTTAAAGTACTGATCTATTGAGATTTTCCCACACAACCATCTCTAGGGTTTACTGAGAATGGTCTAAAAAAGAATCCAGTGAATCTTGAAGCAGATGTGCTATTGAATCAGAAGACCACCAGCAGGTTCCACTCCTGTCAACTAAGGACAGGAAACTAAGGCTACAATTTGACTGGGCCAACCAAAATTTTACAATAGAAGATTGGAAAAACATTGCCTGGTCTGATGACTTTCTGTGAAGCCAACAAATCTGCAGCAACTGTGTGATGCAATAATGTCAATATTGACCAAAACCTCTGAGGAATATTTACAGCACCTTGTTCAACCTATGCCAAGAAGAATGAAGGCAGTTCCAAAGGCAAATCAGGGTCCAATCCAACATGTTGTACCTAATGAAGTGGCCAGTGACTAATGTATATACATACATAAATACAAAAATAAAACACACCTCTTATCCTTACATCCTCTGCCAGCCTTTTCCTGATTCCACTTCTCAGCTCAAATGCTGCCATAAAAGACTTGGGGTTATCTTGCTTTGGTGGTTCAATACTCTGATCTGCCAAGTCTTTGTCCTGTAACAGATCCTTGGTACAGTCCATGGCCTCTTGAGCAAAGTAGCTTTGTTTTGTCACAGAACAGTCAGTGATCCCCAGAGGTTCCAAGATTGAAGGTAGGCATGCCGGTTTAACACAGGTCTGAATCACTTCGCAGTCATCCATATGTGCTGCTTTAACCAGCATTTGCAGACTTTGGATATGGGGAGTAGGGACCTTGAGTTGCCTTTTGTCTTTAGCACTTTTTTGAGGATCAGTATAACTGGCAATGATATCATCAGCACATTCATTAAATCTGGCATTTGCTTCCTGAAGTGCATTTTCAGAAACAGACACCTGTTTACCACTGGCTGTGCTAAAACAAGAGGTGCTTCCTACTGGATTATTGCCAGTCACACCAGGAGAGTGCGCAGACTTGTGTTGAAAAACGTCATGTTGAAAAAGTATTTCTGAAATAGACACGTTTTTTCCAATGGCTGTGCTGAAATTAGAGATGTTATGCTGTTGTTTTTCTATTTTAAAATCCTTTTTGATACTTTTCTCCCATTCTGCACTTTCAAGTTCTTTCCTTTCACATAGAAAAGAATTTGCCTTTTGTAGTGCCCGGTCAGACACACACACAGTATTCTGATTGACAGTTCTGATTACACAGCTCTTGTCTACACTGTGATGGTCAGAACAATCTAGTTTATTTTCTGCTTGTTGTTTGATCATTTTATCATCTTCAGTGAGTATTGGAAATTTGTTTGAAATCCAAAATTCGTCCATTGCAATCGAGTCAGTGTAGCTATTATGGATATATTCATTCAGAATGCTCCTTTCCTTTTTTCCCGAACCAACAAGTTCAGCAAAATGAACGTTCTTTTCACCAGCTGTCGTCAAGGCACAATTGCTTTTTCCTAGGTTGCTGATTGTACCATTAGCAGACTTCAAGTAGGAATTCCCTTGCTTTGCATCTGCACTAATTATGCTGTGCATGTCGGAATTGCAGTCATTGAAAACAGTGTTTCCTTTTTGAATGGCCTTAGCTGAAACGGTTACTCCTCTACCACTAGCGGTCTTAAATCCACCATACACATGTGGCACATCTTGAATTAGCCTAGTATGTAGACCTGTTTTAAGATCACAAGTACTTTGAGATTCCGATGTCTCAGATAACCTTGAGTTGTTTGTGAAACCTTTCTCAAAGTACTGGCAATTTTGATTAAGTTTGTCACTCAGAATTATTCTTGCCTTTGAAAGACCCTTTTTAGAAACATGCACTTTTTGTCCACCTGCTGTTATAAAGTCACAACTTATTTTCATTGCTTTGTGAATAAGAACATCAGGGTTCACAGATGAATTCTCCTGCTTTGCATCTGCAGTGACAATGTCACAATCCTTGAAAAAACCCTTTGTTTGTTGAAGAGCCACAGCAGATATAACTCCTTTGCCACTTGCAGTCTTGAATCCATCATGCTTTGCTAGTGGTTCGTGAATTAGACTGGTGTAAAAGTCTGTATTGAGATCACAAATGCTTTTACATTTAGATGTGTCAGGTAAATTTGAGTCATTTGTAAAACCTCTCTCGAAGTCTGTGCAGTTTTCATCAAGATTTTTATTCAAAATGCTTTCTGCCTTTGAAGGATTATTTTCAGTTACATGCACTTTCTTTCCGCCTGCTGATGTACAGCTGCTTTCCTCTGGGATGTTCTTCAGAACATGAGCAATGTTTACTTCTTCAGAGTCCTTAAAAAAAACATTTGCTTGCTGAATTGCCTCTGCTGATACAGTTACTATCTTGCCACTAGCAGACTTAAATCCACTTTGATTCTGAAGTAGATTCTGATTTGGAATGTTTTGAATTTTAGAAGCTTCCTTCAGATCCACAACATAATCGCTTAAAAAAGCTTGAGCTTTTAACAGTGCGCCATTGGACACACAAACAATCTTACCACTTGCAGTGCTAAAACCACATCCAGCCTGTAAAGGGTCTTTAGAATGTGTTTCAGAGTTATCCAGCTTTTGGCTCTTTCCTCCTAGATCATGTGATTTGCCACCCCTTTCACACTCAAACTTTGATGTCAACTGGACCTTTGCTGACATGGAGCCTGCTTCGCTACTGGGTCTCTTAAATCCAAAGTATCCTCCCTGTTGAATATTCAGAGGTGGAAAATATGCTTTTAAGCTGGGACTCCTTGGCTTGCAGTTCTCAGAATCATCACTGCCATTCAGGAGTGTCTGTGACTTTAGTGGAGATGCTGGCTTTCCTCCAGCAGTGCTGAAGCCACAATTGTTTTTCTGCTTTTCTGATGCACAATCTGAACTTTCAATAGTAGAGGGGTGAAGATCAGCATTTAAATTTTGAACAGCCTTTGCTGGAATTGTCCCAACACTCCCACTAGCAGTCTGGAAATTGTGATTACCACGTTTGTGACAATGTGACAAATCATCGATTATCTTGTCCATATGTTTATCACATGGTTTATTCAAGTCTCTTTTCCTTTCAAGGTCATGAGAGTCTTTCAAATGTATAGTACAACTGACATTATCCCTGCTTGAATCAATTTTACTTTTGCATTTAAAAGGTGAAGCTTCAATTTGTTCTGCATTTGTCACTGCACATTTGTGACTGTTAATTCCATTAACTTCTTCAAAATCTGCAAACAAAGCTCTTGCTTTGCTCAGACCTCTCTCTGAAAGTGTCATAGCATTTCCTGAAGCAGATTTAAAACCCATACCAACTTCAAGATGTTTGCTATTAAAATTAATTTCACTGGAACTCATAGCTTTTTTTTTAGAGCTATAACTATGAATGGAATGTGCTCTTTTGCGAAGGCCATGACCTATGTGATTCTCTGTTAAACCAAATGGTAATAATATGTTACTGCTAACAACTTTGCTAAAATGCTTGCAGTGAGAATCAATCGTGTTTTTGTCAGGGGTGACTAACTTCACTGATTGTTTTTCAACATCAGAGTTGAAACTGTCATCGAAATCTATGCCTGTGAGAAAGTCAGGATCTAACTCTTTGTCTGATAACTTTGTTGGAACATAGTTACTATGCTTTGCAGGTTTAAATTGTGTGAACTCAAATTGACTGTCTGCATCTTCCAAGAGACTGCACAACTCTGACACATCAGCTCTTTGTGAGGTTGTCAAAAGACTGTCGCTATTAACAGACCTCTGGTTTGTACAAATAGGAAGTTGTAAAGTACCGGTACATTCTTCATCAAACTCCAATCCACACGACACATTATTTTCCTGAGAAAGACCAACCCCAAGGCAATTGCCGGCCACATTCTTATCTTCTATCAACTTAAATAAGTCCTTGGCTTTCTCCAGATTAGCAGCAGAAATGCTGATCCTCTTTTTGGAGACAGTTTTGAAACCACTCTCAGGTTGTAAGGAAACTGACACATTGTGGTCATTACATTTAAGTTTTGATTGCTTTGAAATGTGTACAATGTCAAGTGGACTGATTAAGCTCCTTTCTCTGGATAGTGGACTTCCTTTTTCAAAAGTCAATGTCTGCTCCAATTCACTGGTTTCGGTAGTAATTTTTTCCTCAATTGTAGGACCTATTGAAGACTTATCCTTCTGTATTATTTCTGGAGGCAAGGAGAATATCCTGTTACAAGTTTCAAAACCTATTTCAGGGTAAAGATGGGATGAGTGTGTAGTTTGTGCGACATCAGTAAGTGAGGAAGGGAAAACTACAGACATGTTGAGAGGGTTACTAAACTGAGAAGCAGCAATATGCATTACATCAATGATGCCAGATTTCAGATATTGGGTATCAGATTCCACTCTAGCAACCAGTTCCTTCGTAGTTTTTCCTGCTGCTGAGAGACAGGCTGATGCAAAGAAGCCATTTTGAATAGCCTCTGTTTTTTTGGTGCATGGTTTACAAAAGTCCACGGCTTGGCTAAAATCTTGAGCAAATGCCCAGCAAAGCTGTGACATATCAATATCAGGGTCTTTGGCTGGGGCTTGAGAAACTGTTTCATTATCCTGGAGTAATTGCAGGCTCTTCCCATGCAGGGCAGTTTTGTTAAGATTACTGAACTCTGTTTTATTTGGTATGGCTTCTTTTTGTTTTGTGTTCTGATTTTTACCTACAATTACAAAGGAAAAACACATGATAGTTGATACTATAGTACAGCATTTTCTAAATTAGGAATGTAAAAATATATATATATATATAAATATAAATATAATCTTACCACTGTGTTCAGTTGCAGGGGATGCAAGTAACGACTGAAAAACAGTAGTTGACGGTAGTTGACTTTTGACACTGGAAACAAATGTTGTTGTTTTCTGGGTGAAAGTCTGTTTAAGGGAGCGTTTCACAACAGAATGTTTCAACTGAGATCCTTCTAGAAGGCTGAAGTCTGGTAAACCATTCCTGTGAAGGACAGTGTCCAACTGGAGAGTCTGCTTACAGGAACTAGGGCCCAGTTGTTGGCTTCCAGGAGAATCAGGAAAAGTATCACTTACACCACCTTGTGCAACTATGTACTTAGTTGAGGACCCATCCTGGTGACATGTATCTATATCAGAGTCTGGAATGTCAAATACACTTATTGGAGTACACTGAGAAATCCCCAAATCCCCAGATTTGTGGTTAATCCTGGACTCCGATGTTTCACTATTATCTTCAGTTCTTTCACAGAATACACCATCATGTTCCATATTGTAAGTAGATACGTACTCCTTAATTGAGTTTAACCTAGTTGTGCAAATTTGCTTTCTTTTGATTCTCTCCTTGGCCTTAACCTTACGTAAATCTAAATTGCTGTTGCAGAAGAATATGGATCGGACGAGATCAGCTCCATCTAGGACACTGGCAACTGTGCTGTGGATATTTTGGTCCTCAATAGCATCTGGTAAGGTTTGCTTCCAATGGCCGCTATTGTCACCAGGTGATGTGTCTAGTGAGCAAAGTAACAGTTAATCACACCATTAACTGGCAAGTCAGTAAAAAAAAAACATAGTACTGATATATTTACAGTTTTTGCTAGAATAGTGTTGGTCTACAAATGTTTCTGTTCAGTGAATACTGACCGTTGTGTTGACTGGCTGGTGTCCTATTCTGTTCTGAATATGGAATTTTGCTTTCAAACGTCTTGGAGAGAGAAGGGAAAAGCTTTCGCACAAACTGTGAGAACAAAAATACTACAATTGTATGCAAATTTTGGACACCCCAGGAAATAAAATGTTACAATGAATCTTTCTGTGAACAGAGGTTGACCTGAGTTCTACATGGAAAAAAGTGAAACATCACACTTAAATCTTTATATTCTTGACTTTCTACCGAATTCTTCCTCAAGTAACGTTTTCGGCTTAGGAAATCATTGGGTCTCTGCATACATTTTTTCTTGATTTTTGAAAAATATTTAACAGCTGATTTTGAGGTATGTTTTAGATAATTGTCTTGCTGAAATATCCTAATTATTTTCAACTTTAGTGTCCTGACTGACTATTGGACATTACTTTGTAGAATTTGCTGACATTTTTTAAAAGGAAACAATAAAAGAAATGGCCGCCAGGTGGCTCCAGGGCGCACAATCATACAAATCATTTCCCTTATTCTCTAGTGTACAACGTCTTTATCATTAAAACAACTACATTCTGATGGTAAATGTATTATTTGTAGCGCTTTAGTCATTAAACTATTGTCCTACAATATAATTGTCTCATGTAAACTGCCTACTGTACATTTAAAATGCCTTATAATTTACAAAATCCTACAGTCTAAACAGTTGAATTCAACTCCATCGAAAACCAGCATGTTCATATGGTCTTGATGGTGTAGTGAAAAAAAACCTAAGATCTTTAAACCGGGCAGACAGGGTTCGAGTTCAGCGCGCCACCAATGTATATTTATGGTGTTACAGTATATTCATCATGCACAGTTCTTTACTGCTTTTATTTCTACTAGAGATCGCTGTTGTTAATTTTGTTCATCTAAAAGTAGTAATGGGTACATCTATTAATCATACATTGTTAGTTACTGCTTTCATAAACTACTGTAGCAATGGGCACATCATAAGCTAGTAAAGAGTACAGTACATCAATTACTAATTGTAATAATTTTTTTCAAAAAGAATTGTGACCAGATTGATAACTATTGTGAATTTTAGGCATTGCTTTTGTGTAGGGAAATATTATATTTTATATTTTTTAAATATCAAGAAATAGATTAAAAAAGTCACTAGAACCTTTTCCCATGACTTACAGTAAGAGAGATCGCTTTGTGAACTAGAGTACATCCCTCGTCTTGAACAATATACGTCAATGGATGCTAGGCAATGGGAAGCAACAAAATACATCAGGTAAGCGACTTGTTCTTTAGGCATTCCCGGGGATTCCCCTGTATACATCACAATGCTATTTGTCTGTCCCGCTTTCTCATCAATCATTTATAAAAACGTTGATAGTGGCGTAGCGGTTGAGGTGGCTCTATGTATAGGCCCAAAATCGTAAGTTAGAGTCCCAGCATAGGCATATGTTACTCTTTCTCAATCTATTTAGAGGACCTATTCAAATTGTATACTAACGTATCACTTTTAAGAATAATCATCTATATTTGTGAAGTATGTACCACACAGGTCAGCAGTGAGTAAGATGGTAGGGATATGCACGGAACAATGATCATTCATTATGTTTGCAGTTCAAATTTCTGTGCTGACTGTGGACCAGGACATGACGAAATGTATATTATAAACAATATTGTAATGATTGCGCCCTCGGGGAGCAAACGATTCAACATGTTGGCAATGCTATGAATAGAGCTGCATTTACATGTCAACTCCAACAACGGTTTTCACACTGTATATGAAAAATATCTCACTGATGTGGAAAAAAAAAAGATAATCGCCTAGAATTTACCTATGGACACATTTTTTGTTATTTCTGTGAATCCATTGCTAACTTGAAAAGCTCAGAGGCTCACGGTACCAGTATTTGCAAACGAGTAGGCCAAATTAGGGAGGAATGCGCGTGTACTGCAGAATACGGCAGGAGGACCGCCCCAGACAGAATGCAGGTGTACTGTAGAATACAGCAGGAGGAATGCCCCGGAATGAGCCAAAATCAAGGCAGACATTCATCTTTCTTGACAGCAGAAACTGGCATATAAAGAAAGTTCTCTCTAAAGTTTATACACAGTTGTGCTTTCTGTCTTCAGTGAAAGCATACAACCGATAGTTTGTTAGTTCCTATGTAACGAATGATCATTGTTCTGTGCATATCCCTACCATCTTACACACTGCTGAGCTGGGTGGTACATTGATTCTTCACAAATATAGATTATTACTCACAAAAGTTATACGCTAGTATTAGAGGTCGACCGATTATGATTTTTCAAGGACGATACAGAATAACGGAAGCCCAAAAAAGCAGATACCGATTTATCGACAGATTATGATTTTTTTGGGGGGAAATAATGACATTACAACAAGACTTAAAGAATAATAAACATTTAATATAACTTCTTAATAATACACAAAATATAGTTTTAAATCTCAAATAAATTTATCTAATTATTTAAATTTGTTCAAACAAAATGCCAAACAAACGGCAAAACACTAAGGCATAGTACGATTTGTATTTCATACAACTTCTCCCATTAAAAAAACTTGGGCTTTGCCTCAAAAAACATTTAGTCTGTGCATTTTGATAGTTGTCGTCCTTTTATTAACCAATCAGATTTGGTGATGCACAACAGGAGTACAGACATCCAATGTAATTTCCAGATCACTTGATAAATATATCTGGTTTTAAAATCAATACCCAATACGACAATGAATATAAATATAACAAAAGCAGTAACTGAGAAACATGGGATTTCGTCTTGAACTACAGAATTATTCACTCGTGCGATTAGTCTGAATAGCCTAATGTTCTTCTCTCTTTTTGCCACCGTCTGACTCAACATCAGAAATAGGGTACTTTGAAAACAATGTTTGAGAACACTAGCGACGTATATTCCCTGCTAACCTGAATGCCTTTTAAATAAATTTGGAAGTAAAAAAACCTGTCTTCTATGTATCGTTTTGAATTGGCATCGTTTTTTGACAAGTTATATGTGCGCAATGACTGTGCATTGTTGAATGGACATTAAACTAGCACTTGTTTGGTGCCAGTACCCGATTTTGATCTATTGTTGGCTGATCTGATGATTAATTATAAATCCCCCTTATTCATCATATGCAACGCAATATAGCTAGTTAACCCTTGTGCAGCAGGTTTTTTTTTTAAATGGGTCGTTTTTTCCTGAAAGCCTTTAGGAAAACAGAACAGATCAAAGTTTTGGTTGATAAGAAAAAGTGGGAACAGTTCTGTCGGAACAAGAGCAGTGAACCTCTACCAACTACTCTAGACTAATATTAAAATTTGAAGCTAACAAGTGATTATATGCGACTGATTTTAATTGATCCCATTTCATGCTAGCTACAAACTTACCATGGCTTCTCTACAATCACAATTTCCTCCATACAGGTGGGCTGAAGCTCACGACAGATTGGCTGCCTGCAAGCAGTTTCCACGTAATTTGCTATCTAATTGTAAGAACAGAAAAAGTGGTTTCTCTCCAAAAAAGTATCGGCCATAATCGGCGAGCAAAAATGAAGATTAATAATTATTTTGAAAACTCGTATTCGGCCATAATTAATCGGCCAGTCCGATTAAGTGCTTCTACGGGTTATGTCGATCCATGACTACTGAAGAAACCATTTGCTGCAATGAATGGGATCATGGACAAGCTTTACTTTTAAGGGTTGAAACTGAAATGACTGACGACCGCATATGTGTCACTGAACACAAACGTTGTCCAGCACACATGGACAGAGACGTAGCAAGAGGACAATTAACAAATGAGTAAGTTTATTAAAACTATTTTCTGTACCTTAATAATCGAGCACACGTCGTGTCTGTGGAATTGTAATTGTACTGTATGTGTAGTGTGCCAGCTTTATTTAGTAACTAGTGGAGTGGGTCAATTACTAAACCTAACTATATATAGGCTATTCTTTCTAGATAAAGAAAAAATGGATGGGATCGCATTGCTTTCCAGCCACTTTCGGGCTGTAGTGCCGGTTAATTCAGCACGTAGATCCCTTTCATAATCTTCCAACCTAAAATGCTGACTGCAGACCCTACACTTTTTTACATTGTAAAGTGTGAAGGATCACTCCTTTTTGTGCTTGCTTGTAATTTCTGCAACCAGGTACAGAACACCAAATGGGCATGATAACTAGAAATTAGACTACAATTTCAAAAACAAATGTGTGTAACTTTCTAGCGTCAAGCTCTCCAGAGGTGTGCTGTTGAATTGCCATGTTCTGTGTGTCGGTGCGTTTAAAAGTGGACGGGCACTAAATTCTCTTGGAATTCTGGGAGTTGTGGTAGCTCAAGTTTAGATGAATACAGAAGCACCCCAGCGGATGCAAGAGGAACTGAAATATACTAATCAGCTTTTCTCTGATACATTGAAAAAGAACAAAAGTGTATATGACATAAATCATCTATGGTAATGCCTCACACCCTCACAAATCTTTTGCTTGAGGATGCTCCAAAGGTTCTCAATAGGGCTGAGGTCAGGGGAGGATGGGGGCCACACAATGAGTTTCTCTTCTTTTATGCCCATAGCAGCCAATGACACAGAGGAATTCTTTGCAGCATGAGATGGTGCATTGTCACGCATGAAGATGATTTTGCTATGGAAGGCACAATTCTTCTTTTTGTACCATTGAAGTGGTCAGTCAGAAACTCAATATACTTTGCAAAGGTAATTTTCACACATTCAGGGACCCTAAAGGGGCCAAACAGTTGCCTCTCTCCATGAATCCAGCCCCAAACATTACTCTGCCACCTCCTTGCTGACGTCAAAGCCATCCAAAACTCCATCCATCCAGACCATCCAGGGTTGCATGGCATTCATCAGTAAACAAGACTGTTTGAAAATTAGTCTTCATGTCTGGGCCCACTGCAACCATTTTTGCTTGTGAGCATTGGTTAGGGGTGGCCGAATAGTTGGTTTATGCACAAATGCAAGCCTCTGCAAAATCCTACACCTTGAGGTTCAGGGAACTCCAGAGGCACCAGCAACTTCAAGTACCTGTTTGCTGCTTTGTAATGACATTTTAGCAGCTGCTTTCTAATCCAATAGATTTGTCTGACAGTAACCTTCCTCATTATGCCTTTATCTGCATGAACTTATCTGTGCTCTAAATCAGCCACAAATCTCTTCACAGTACGATGATCATGCTTAAGTTTGGGAAATATCTATTGTTTTCATACCTTGTCAAAGGCATTGCACTATTTGACGCAGAGATCCTCTTTATTTCCCATATTGCTTGAAACATGTGGCGTGCATAATAATGTGGAAAATCCTTCTTAAGTAGTTTCCCTTGAATTGGGTTCACTTGGCAAACTAACAATCACAGGTGTCTGAGATTGATTTCAGTGATCCAAAGAGCCCGGAAACACAATACCATCCATTGGTTTGATTGAAAAACAAAATATTTAATGTTTATGACACTTAATTCCAATTTGCATAATAATTTGTAACGCATTATAGTCTGTGGATCTAACTTTTGAACTGGCTACATGGGTATATGGTGCTGCTTTCATTTCTCAATAATTTGGTCAAAGGCTAAATTGCACCATACAAACAACTAATTTTTTTCCGGACTAGCCATCTATCAGACTCTTGCCAAGTTTTTGGGTAGGACAGACTGTGAGCAGCACATATGAAGTGACTGCATGCTACAATTCAAGCAAAATATAATGATCGATCTCGAGGCAGCAAATTCACGCAAGTGGCCCTGGATGCCTCAAATACCAAGCTTTTTCAATGGACCACATTCCAATATTTCATCACTGCTTTCCTCTCATAGAAAAAAAATGGAGCAGTGCTTATATACTGTGTGGACATTTTAAATATATCTTCACCTGAAGATTGTTTAGACATGGCAGTGCTCATTCAGCAGCAGTGTGCTGCCGCTACAATAAAGCACTGTAGGAAACAACGCTGGGGACCTTTAAACCACTACTTAAGTGTCAACTAAATTCTGGGCAAAGTCGGAAAAGCAATGGTCAGGATCGAACCATGACCATAGTGGCATTGTTTGTACTGCAAGATAGCTATTTAGTCCACTACAGCCATACAAAGCCCACGGATCTTGCTTTTACTTGAACTGTTCCATTTATATTTCTTGACAATGTTACTCAGATATTTCTCAGATATAATGTCTTCAGATGTTTCTTGGCCCATTCTTGACTTTTCAACTTGTGTCTTGTTAAGTGGTGGTCGGGTGTCTTCTGAGCACTGAACACCTTGTACTTCAAGGCACTCCAGGTAGGATGCAGTTCTGGAAAATTGCAGCACTGGAGGATGTGTTCCTGGTGGCTTTACATTTAAGTCTTCTCAAATCTTTGGCAGTTCATTTGCATCTTTTTCTCAACACGTTTCTGCCAACATTTGTCTTTCCTTCCTGAAGGTTTATTATCAATTCATGCGATGCCACAGTGTGCAGTGACTACCCAAAAAACTTGCAGCCTTCTCGCTCTGTTGCCAGGGACAAACCAGACAGGTGAGCTGTGTTAAAGTTGAAGACTTTCAGTGGCCAAAGTTTGTTTGATTCCGTATTTACATTTTCTTGATAATTCAAATATATTATGCACCAATAATTTTACAAATGTTAGACTACATGAAAATAACAATGAGAAAAGCAACTTTGTATTTTGCCATTTCAACTCTATTGGAGAATTGTGATTCTAGTTTTTCAATAATAGGCACGCATGTCTTTGTCTTTTGTAATGAATATGTATTTTAGGCAGTGTGCTTTTGTGTGCAACAAAGCACCTCATATTGCAGGAAAGCATTATCCCAAATATATCGGTTTTCTTATATTTTTTTGAATGGCAATAAATACAGTTGTTCAGCTTTAAAAGCTGGTCTCTGAAAGGAAGTTGACTTATTATCAACGCGAAAGTCTATCCATAATGCTGGAATACAGCTAAATTTCCATTGAAACATTTACGTGAATCAGATCTACCAGTTCGTTGTTCCAATCGTCACATGGTTGAGCAATACAAATGTTTCCTATCTATATACTGCGTTGTACAGTAGGCTACTATTCCCTCTCTGGCACTTTAAGAAAACAACTATAACCATCTATGGCTAATCTGTAAAGCGTTGCGCAGCATAACACTCTTACATGTGGAGGAAGTATTGGCTTGGAGTATCGGGCCTTTTTCTATTCTATCTGCTTCAGTTGTACTGCTATAAAAAGGCATTTGTGATTTACATGGGATTTTGTTTGAAATACTCCCATAATTTCAAGCCCTTAGGCGAGATTTTGACTTCATACCAGAATAATAATATGCCAAGTTGATGGTACCTTTGGCTAATCGACATATTTATGTCATCGATGTTGATTACGTCGACGCATCGTGACAGCTCTATGCATAGCAGACTTTGTTTTGACGTAAAGAAATACATGTATTTTAGAGACAAGATAATAATTCTAACTAATGTCACTTAATTATAAACATGTAAACCATGGTTTAATTATTATAGAGACCATCGGAATTCAAACAGGAGGCTAAACCCTTTAACAAAGCAATTGGCTCAGCAGACTTTGTTTTGACATAAAAAAATAAAATACTATTTTATAGTAAATAAACTCATTGGGTTAGTGCTAGGGGCACTATTCAGTATGATCATATCTCATCCACTACGAGTGTATGGATGTGTCATGCTTTCCATACACTATTGCGCACATTGCTTAAAAGGTCAGAGTCATAATGAGTTTGTTTAAATTATGTTACATATATGCCTTCCTAAAAACGCTCTGACAATTACTGTAGATGGCAACCAGATTGACATAAGGCCACCTGAAGAATAGCACAATAGGCTGTGAATCAAACAGCATTCCACTCAATCAGGTGACTTGATCAGCTTTCTTACAACTCAATGACAAGTTTTGGTTCATAGGAGAAAACCAAACAACATTTCACAATCTCAAAGTTCTATGCCTAATTCCCAATTCACCATACTCTTAAAACTATGAATAAAGGATAAAGCAATAGTCACATTAATTGTGCTAACACATCTTGTGTCAAATGTTCAGCATTGTACACTGCTCAAAAAATTAAGGGAACACTAAGATGATAAATCCTAGATCTGAATGAATGAACTAAGAGTATGAAATACATTCGTCTTTACATAGTTGAATGTGCTGACAACAAAATCACACGAAAATTATCAATGAAAATCAAATTTATCAACCCATGGAGGTCTGGATATGGAGTCAAACTCCATCAAAGTTGAAAACCATACTACAGGCTGATCCAACTTTGATGTAATGTCCTTAAAACAAGTCATAATGAGGCTCAGTAGTGTGTGTGGCCTCCAAATGCCCGTACGACATCCCTACAACACCTGGGCATGCTCCTGATGAGGTGGCGGATGGTCTCCTGAGGGATGTCCTCCCAGACCTGGACTAAAGCATCCGCTAACTCCTGGACAGTCTGTGGTGGATGGAGCGAACCTGCTTTCATCTGTGAAGTGCACAAAGCACCAGTGGCGAATTTGCCAATCTTGGTGTTCCCTGGCAAATGCCAAACGTCCTGCACGGTTTTGGGCTGTAAGCATAACCCCCACCTGTGGCACGTGGGCCCTCACATTACCCTCATGGAGTCTGTTTCTGACCATTTGAGTGGACATATGCACCTTTGTGGCTTCTGGAGGTCATTTTGCAGGGCTCTGGCAGTGCTCCTCCTGCTCCTCCTTACACAAAGGCAGATGTAGCGGTCCTGCTGCTGGGTTGTTGTCCTCCTACGGCCTCCTCCATGTCTCTTGATGTACTGGCCGGTCTCCTGGTAGCGCCTCCATGCTCTGGACACTATGCTAACAGACACAGCAAGCCTTCCTGCCACAGCTCGCATGTGCCATCTTGGATGAGCTGTACTACTTGAGACCCTTGTGTGGGTTGTAGACTCAGTCTCATGCTACCACTTGAGTGAAAGCACCGCCAGCATTCAAAAGTGACCAAAACAAAAGCCAGGAAGCATAGGAACTGAGAAGTGGTCTGTGGTTACCTACTGCAGAACTACTCCTTTATTAAGGGTTTGTCTTGCTAATTGCTTATAATTTCCACCTGTTGTCTGTTCCATTTGCACAACAGCATGTGAAATTGATCAACTGTCAATCAGTGTTGCTTCCTGAGTGGACAGTGTGATTCCACAGAAGTGTGATTGACTTGGAGTTACATTGTGTTGTTTAAGTGTTCCCTTTGTTATTTTCAGCAGTGTATAATGTCCAAAGTAAATGTACAAGGCTGGGTTCATCTGTTGGGAAGTACTTAAGTTAAACCTATGACCAGGTAAAGGGAGTTCATATATAACCATTGAAAATAAGGAATTATTTTTTACCATTTGTTTTCAATGAATTGATTAGTGTTTAGGTGTGAACTCCCTTTACCTGGTCATTTTGGTGTTAATTGGTAGTGCTGGGGAGAGTGCATATTCAGGTACCTCGACCCTGCTCTCCCTGAGTGAGTGAGCTGCCTGTGAGCGAGATAGTAAAATAATTAGACCTACTTCAAGCGATTTAGGTACAACATAGACAAATTAGAGATATATTTTACATTTTTCCCCTTCGCTTGTGAAAGTTGGACAGCTCAGCACTCCTAACTGTTCTCTGAATAACTCCTACATGCAATCATCCATTCCACAAAGACAATCGTGCATTTCATTAATGTGCCAGGCATTCAATACATATTGTGGAGTTTATTTATAGGACAATATATTTAGTCTTATAAAAATTTTTGCCTCTGCCTCTTATCTGGATATTAGGGAACTGTAGGATGTTGACATATTTTGTGGTACAGAACAGATCCGCAGTGGGTTTCAGGGACCGCGCATCACTTTTACTACATCCAGTTGCTGAGATGGCAGGTAGTGTTAGTTAACGACCAGGGTGGGAATCTAACTTTTTTGATGCCGAAATTTTACCAGCCACTTTTTCCCAATTCAAATACATAAAAGAAAATGCACTAGTATATTCTATATTACTTCAATACATTAAATTCACTAAGAATACATGTGTTATTAATATAGGTCAATTACTAAAAGGACATTTAGTGAAGACAAGTCTGAGATGAATGATTTTCAGATGATTGAAGAATTGTGCTAATCTGTTAACTAATTGTATGACCTACTACCGTATTTTAGTCAGCAACTTTTAAATCACTTATGCAACAGTAAGCAGTTTCATCTTTGAGAGGTGTAAAACTTCGCTGTTGTAACTCTTGTTGTATGACAAAATATTTACACATTTGTAAATTCATTTCCTAATAATCTGTTTGTAAAATATCTGGGATAACTAATAAAAATACTGAAGCATTGGTTAAATGACTTACATTTTAGTCATTTATCAGAAAGTCTTATCCAGAGTGATTTAAAGTAAGTACAGGGGCATTGATCTTGGAGCAATTTAGGGTGAAGTGCCTAGCCCAAAGACAACAACATTTGGCACACCAGGGATTCTAACCAGCAACCTTCTGACTCTAGTCCGACTTCCTACCACTTAGCCATCTGACACCCAATTATCTCCCATCAAAGCTGCAAGTACTTCTTAATGTATAATGTAATGATAAAAATTAAAAACTTTCATATATTTTAGATTCATTGCACACCAACTGAAATATTTTAGGTCATTTATTGTTTTATTACTGATGATTTTGGCATACAGCTCATGAAAAACCAAAAATTCCTATCTCAAAGAATTAGCATATCGTGAAAAGGGTCTAAACAAGCTATTAACCTAATCATCTGAATCAACTAATTAAACGTGCAATATGTAATTTTTGGCCGCCAGGGGGCTCTCAATCAAAACAATAGCAAAAGATGTACTTAGATGACGTCGAGAAGTTGCGTGGGATCATGGGTTTTGTTATATTCGTCAATGACAACCTCCCAATCTAGCGTCTCCGGCAGAAAAAATGTTCACTGACAAAGTAATATATTGTTAAAAATATTATAACTTTATTCACGTTATGTTTGGCGGTTACCTGGATCTTATAACAACTAGAGCAGTCACAGGTTATATGAAGCCATTTACGGGCGACAAAATGAAACGTCCCGTGTCTTCAAATTAAATTACACATTTCTCTGGATTTGAAAGTTGGTGGAAACATTTAGGATAATGTAAGTACACAACTAAGAAATATATATAATATATGTATAGTGATGTTTTCTTTTAATGCAAAGTATGTATTTTGTTATTGTTTTGATTGATATTACATATTGTACCTTTAACTCTAAACACCTGCAAAAGATTGATGAGGCTTTTAAAAACTGCCAGCCTGTTTCATTACTCAAAACCGCAATCATGGGTAAGACTGCCGACCTGACTGCTGTCCAGAAGGCCATCATTGACACCCTCAAGCAAGAGGGTAAGACACAGAAAGAAATTTCTGAACAAATAGGCTGTTCCCAGAGTGCTGTATCAAGGCACCTCAGTGGGAAGTCTGTGGGAAGGAAAAAG
>JACXGM010007367.1:0-30801 GCA_016801145.1 Umbra pygmaea
AGTACAATGTGTATTGTGTTCTGCGTGCGTTTGAGCGAGTACAATGTGTGTGCTCTATTCCGATGACATACTAATTAATGCTTTTAAACATAGAGGTGGAAAACCCACTACTTTATCAACCCTACATATGGTCCTACATTTCTACCCCATTTAATGGCTCATGACACTATTAGGTAGCTCTGAGGTACTACATCTACATGATGTATAAGTAATTATTCTAGTAAGAGGACAATTTCCCAGAGCCTCAATAATATTCATGATCATGCATCTCCTACTACCTGAGGGCGGAGTAATATTCTAAAACGCGCTCTGAGCTTCTGTTGCAGCTGGATTGGTTGGGGCTGTAAAGCTCAGGTTTTTACTTCCCAACAATGACAGAATCCCAGCAGATTAAGTCAGTGATACTGTACATATACTGTTCATATACTGTTTATATACTGTTCATATACTGTTCATATACTGTTTATATACTGTTCATATACTGTTCATATACTGTTTATATACTGTTCATATACTGTTCATATACTGTTTATATACTGTTCATATACTGTTCATATACTGTTTAAATAGTGTACATATACTGTTTAAATAGTGTACATATACTGTTCTTACACTGTTCGTATACTGTTCATTTACTGTTCATATATTGTTTATATACTGTTCATATACTGTTTAAATAGTGTACACATACTGTTCATATACTGTTCATATACTGTTTATATACTTTTCATATACTGTTTAAATAGTGTACTTATACTGTTCATATACTGTTTATATACTGTTCATATACTGTTTAAATATTGTACATATACTGTTCATATACTGTTCATATACTGTTCATATACTGTACATATACTGTTTATATACTGTTTATATACTGTTTATATACTGTTTATATACTGTTCATATACTGTTTATATACTGTTCATATACTGTTTAAATAGTGTACACATACTGTTTATATACTGTTTATATACTGTTTATATACTGTTTATATACTGTTCATATACTGTTTATATACTGTTCATATACTGTTTAAATAGTGTACACATACTGTTCATAAACTGTTCATATACTGTTTAAATAGTGTACACATACTGTTCATAAACTGTTCATATACTGTTTATATACTGTACATATACTGTTTATATACTGTACATATACTGTACATATACTGTACATATACGGTTCATATACTGTTTATATACTGTTCATATACTGTTTATATACTGTTCATATACTGTTTAAATAGTGTTCAAATACTGTTCATATACTGTTTATATACTGTTCATATACTGTTTAAATAGTGTACATATACTGTTCATATACTGTTCATATACTGTTCATATACTGTTCATATACTGTTTATATACTGTTTATATACTGTTCATATACTGTTTATATACTGTTTATATACTGTTCATATACTGTTTAAATAGTGTACACAGACTGTTCATAAACTGTTCATATACTGTACATATACTGTACATATACTGTTCATATACTGTACATATACTGTTTATATACTGTACATATACTGTACATATACTGTTTATATGCTGTCCATATACTGTACATATATTGTTCATATACTGTTTATATGCTGTACATATACTGTACATATACTGTTTATATGCTGTCCATATACTGTACATATATTGTTCATATAGTGTTTATATACTGTACATATACTGTACATATACTGTTTATATGCTGTTCATATACTGTACATATACTGTTCATATAGTGTTTATATACTGTACATATACTGTACATATACTGTTTATATAATGTTCATATAATGTTGATATACTGTACATATACTGTTCATATACTGCTTATATGCTGTTTAAATAGTGTACATATACTGTTCATATACTGTTTATATACTGTTCATATACTGTACATATACTGTTCATATACTGTACATATATTGTTCGTATACTGTTCATATACTGTTTATATACTGTTCATATACTGTTTATATATTGTACATATACTGTTTAAATAGTGTACATATACTGTTCATATACTGTTCATATACTGTTCATATACTGTTTATATACTGTACATATGCTGTTCATATATTGTTCATATACTGTTTATATACTCTACATATACTGTAGATATACTGTTTATATACTCTACATATACTGTAGATATACTGTTTATATACTGTACATACACTGTACACATACTGTACACATACTGATTATATACTATACATATACTGTTCATATACTGTGTATATACTGTTCATACACTGTTCATATAGTGTTCATATACTGTTCATATAATGTTCATATACTGTTAATATACTGTACATATACTGTTTATATATTGCACATATACTGCTTATATACTGTTCCTATACTGTACATATACTGTACATATACATACTGTTCTTATGCTGTTCATATATTGTTCATATGCTGTTCATATACTGTATACTGTTCATATACTGTACATATACTGTTCATATACTGTACATATACGGTTCATATACTATACATATACATACTGTTCATATGCTGTTCATATACTGTTCATATGCTGTTCATATACTGTTCATATACTGTACACTGTTCATATACTGTACATATACTCTTCATATACTGTTCATAAACTATACATATATTTACTGTTCATATGCTATTCATATACTGTTCATATGCTGTTAATATACTGTTAATATACTGTACATATACTGTTCATATTCTGTACATATGCTGTTCATATACTGTTCATGTACTGTACATATACTGTTCATATACTGTTCATATACTGTACATATATTGTTCATACACTGTACATATGCTGTTCATATACTCTTCATATACTGTTAAAATGTACCATACAGTACATACTACTGTACATACTGTACTATACATACTGTACTTATCCAGATACTCAATTCACATACACTCACCTAAAGGATTATTAGGAACACCCGTTCAATTAATGCAATTATCTACTCAACCAATCACATGGCAGTTGCTTCAATGCATTTAGGGGTGTGGTCCTGGTCAAGACAATCTCCTGAACTCCAACCTGAATGTCAAAATGGGAAAGAAAGGTGATTTAAGCAATTTTGAGCGTGGCATGGTTGTTGGTGCCAGACGGGCCGGTCTGAGTATTTCACAATCTGCTCAGTTACTGGGATTTTCACGCACAACCATTTCTAGGGTTTACAAAAAATGGTGTGAAAAAGGAAAAACATCCAGTATGCGGCAGTCCTGTGGGCGAAAATGCCTTGTTGATGCTAGAGGTCAGAGGAGAATGGGCCGACTGCTTCAAGCTGATAGAAGAGCAACTTTGACTTAAATAAACACACGTTACAACCGAGGTATGCAGCAAAGCATTTGTGAAGCCACAACACGCACAACCTTGAGGCGGATGGGCTACAACAGCAGAAGACCAACCCAGGTACCACTCATCTCCACTACAAATAGGAAATTTGCAAGAGCTCACCAATATTGGAAAGTTGAAGACTGGAAAAATGTTGCTTGGTCTGATGAGTCTCGATTTCTGTTGAGACATTCAGATGGTAGAGTCAGAATTTGGCGTAAACAGAATGAGAACATGGATCCATCATGCCTTGTTACCACTGTGCAGGCTGGTGGTGGTGGTGTAATGGTGTGGGGGATGTTTTCTTGGCACAGTTTAAGCCCCTTAGTGCCAATTGGGCATCATTTAAATGCCACGGCCTACCTGAGCATTGTTTCTGACCATGCCCACACCTTTATGGCCACCACCACTTCCAGCAGGATAATGCACCATGTCACAAAGCTTGAATCATTTCAAATTGGTTTCTTGAACATGACAATGAGTTCACTGTACTAAAATGGCCCCCACATTCACCAGATCTCAACCCAATATAGCATCTTTGGGATGTGGTGGAACGGGAGCTTCGTGCCCTGGATGTGCATCCCACAAATCTCCATCAACTGCAAGATGCTATCCTATCGATATGGACCAACATTTCTAAAGAATGCGTTCAGCACCTTGTTGATTCAATGCCACATAGAATGAAGGCAGTTCTGAAGGTGAAAGGGGGTCAAACACAGTATTAGTATGGTGTTCCTAATAATCCTTTAGGTGAGTGTATATTTATTAACACTATTACTATATATATATGCTCTTCATATACTCCATATATTGTACATATTGTATATTAGTCATACTATTAATATATATATATACATAAAGTCATTCTTTATTTCTTGCAAATCTCATCTGCACTAATATTTGTAGTGATAATACACCTGGGTTAGATTTAAACTACATTTTGTTGCCATGGTTCTGTACTCTATGTAATGATAATGAAGCTGAATTTTAAGCTGAGTCTGTACAGTTGGAAGAGAATAATGTCACAGTTTGTCACCTGCTGAATTTGACTTGGGGTTGTGTGGGAACAACTTCCAGGAAGTCCCAATTATTAGAATTATGGCTGTTACACAAATGCCTAATACAATTTACGAAGAGATTCACCGTGGGCCAGGGTCATTCCTTGTTCTCTTTCTTGCAAAGACGGGCACTTTTTGTAGCAGTCGAGCCAACGGCATACTGGCTCCATCTGTCTCCGTGAATTCTCCTGGGGTACTCGCCTCGCGGTGTGAGAGAGAGAGCGCGCGGCGCTTGCTGCTCGTGGGCTGCATGGCGGTGGCTCTCAGTCTCCAAAATGGGATTTGGATTGTTCTGTCTGCTGTGGATCCAGGGGATTGGAGGAGAGAGGTGGAGGAGAGAGGCGGTCTGGCCAATCAGAAGACCCTTCCCAGTAGGCGATAGAGGTCAGAGGGTACAAATATGTAGATTTACTTTATTATTATCCTAGCAGCGATCTGAATTAAATCATATTATTAATACAATGATGTAAATGAAAACTGCACAGATACAACTCTGATGCAACTGTACTGTCTGTTTATAGGACAACGTTTTGTGTACTCAACTTGTCCAAACTTTTCTGTCTGATCGTGTATATTGTGAAATTGAAAGTCCATTTTTTGTTGTAAGTTTCAACAATAGCTGTACAGTTGTGAATTCTGATGCATTTCTATGGAGACTGTAGTTCAAATAAAGTGTTACCCCCCTAATACCCAACCCAACTGGCAGCTTTTATGCAGCTTAAATACTGGATAACAGTCTCTTTTGTTTTAGCATCTTATCTGACACTTTTAGACTCATTTGCAATTCTTCTTAAGCTTGTCTCTGCACCCTCTCTTATATCTTAAGAATATTTTGTTATTATCTGTTTCCATTTGTGAATCTTAAACTTTAAGACTTAAAACTCCAGTACTTGGCAGTGTTTACATTCTTTGGGCTTATGTTCTTTTCTCTTAAAGTAGTTCAGTTTCTTTTAATTTCTTACTAATTAAAATTGTCCATCTGTGGGCCACTAAATTGTGCAGCAGAAAAGTCACTGCCTCGCAGTTTGCTGTGTCAGGTTTATGGTTCAAATCTTGCTTCCATCTGTCTGTTTTTATTTGAATGGAAATACATAATGGAACTAAAAGCTTGTATACTTTTGGTGAATTTCACAAGATCTCTTCAGTACAAGCTCCTCCATAGTGAAACCAACTTCCACTGGAGTCTAGAACAGCAGCCTCTACCCATCTACAGGACACATCTGAAAACCTGTAATATGTAATAACATTTCCTATTTTTCTCAAACAGAGCTCAGTACTGATTATTTGTACCTATATCTTATTTTTACAAACAGTCACAGATCTATACACTCTGCTCTCTCATCTACAATTTCAGATCTATACACTCTGCTCTCCCATCCACAATCCCAGATCTATCGTCTGGTCTCTTATCCACAATCTCAGATCTATACTCTGCTTGCTCATCCAAAATCCCAGATCTATACTCTGCTCTCTCATCTACAGTCCCAGATCTATCCTCTGGTCTCTCATCTACAATCCCAGATCTATCCTCTACCGTGTCTGCTCTACCACTAAGATTAATTAGCCAGCTAGTTAAATACACTTGTCGTGCAATGTTAAAGTGGATTTGATTTAATAGGCCTTTCGAAATGGATCGCAACCAAACACTGGCTATTTAATAAATAAGAACTAACTGCTGTGGGAGGAACTATTCCTAATTTCAATAATGCTATTATTATGTAGTAACTTACCCTGCTGTTGAGTCCCCTTTGCTTATCGCTCCAACTTTTTTTCTTTTCAAGTGCTCCTTCATTATGGTGGTGCTCCGGTGCCATTTGTTTTACAGAGTTTGCACATAAAAGTTTTTAGTTTAATTTAAAGTGAAGTTCTGTCATAATATCCAAGATTACGGTCAGACAGTTTAAGAAGTTTTTACTTTAAGTGCCATAGCTCCACCACACAGCGAGCAACAAAATAGACCCAACGAATCGATAATTAAATTTGTTTTGCCAACAATTTTAATAATAGATTTTTATCGATTTAATCGATTTGTTGTTGCAGCCCTACTCTGCTCTCTCATCTACAATCCTAGATCTATACTCTGCTCTCTCATCTACAATCCCAAGTCTATACTCTGCTTTCTCATCTACAATCCCGGCTCTATACACTCTCCTCTCTCATTTACAATCCCAGATCTATCCTCTGGTCTCTCATCTACAATAACAGATCTATACTCTGCTCTCTCATCTACAATCCCAGATCTATCCTATGGTCTCTCATCTACAATAACATATCTATACTCTGCTCTCTCATCTACAAGCCCAAATCTATACTCTGATTTTATCCATAATCCCAGATCTATACTTTGCTCTCTAATCCACAATCCCAGATCTATACTCTGCATGCTCATCTACCAGTGGCGTGCCATGCATTTTACACCTAGACCTTCAATATCTTCCTGAAATTAAAATGCACTATAATAACCTCACAATGACATTCTAGGGCTTTTGTATATCTTATACAAAATATAAATAGGCTGCATCGTATTTGCTTTAAGTTATATTTCTTAACGTTAGTATGTCAAAACTCAGAAATACCACTATTTTGTTCACCCAGAAGCAAACTACTGACATTTGTCTTTCCTCCCTGAAGGTGGCTTTCAGAGGCTAGGTCCAGGGCGTTCCTCATGCCGTTTTCTACAGTTATAGTATGCACCAAATAGCCTAATAACTTGCATCCTTCGTTCGTTCCTGTACTTAAATATGCGCATTTCATTGAGGATTCTAATATTTTCTACCTATAATTTCACAAATATTAGGCTACATGAAAATAGCAGTGAGAAAAACGATATCGCATTTCACCATTTGGACTCTACTGGACTGCTGAGGAAAATAGTTTTTTTCATTAGCTAACGCGTGGCTCCGTCTTTGGAATGATTATGCATTTTAGGCGCATTTAAATCGCTTTTCTTTCTTTTTTAAATAGCAATAAAGACAGTTTTACAGCTTTATAAGCATGGTCTCTGAATGACGAAGTAGACTGTCGTTATCATCAATATGAAATAAATTCATAGGGCTGAACATTTCCATTGAAACATTTACGTGAATCAGATTTACAACTATGGCCATCTATGGCTAATCTGTAAAGTGTTTAAGCGCTCTTAAATGTGGAGGAAGTATTGACTTGAAGTATCATGCTTTTTTCACAAGTACAAGTACAAGTACTTATGCCCAGTATCAGGCCGATACCAAGTACTGGTATCGGTATCGGCCTATCACTAAGGCCCTGTTAGTAAAAATATATAAAAATCTATCAAACCCACCAAAGCTGCTCATTATTTGAAAACTAAGTCTGTCCTCCTTTCTCTTTTAAAAAGACTTCTATGACGCAGTTGTACAGCACATCTTTGCGTTAAGTTCCAATAAAAGATCTTGCACAGTGCTGAGAGTCGATCCTGCCCAGTCCTATATTCACCACCAAAGCTACTTCTTCACCTCCATCTGCCATTTTGCTAAAAGTAAAGAATCTAACAATCTAAAAATTTAAAGTTTAAAGAAATCGGAGATAGGTGTAAGCTAAGCTAGTTCTTGTTCGGATTGGCGAACTATAAAAAAAAAAAATTGTTGAACTTTATTGAACTGCCACTCCTATCAGCAACTGAAACGATGCTGATAGAAGGCTAGGCCTGCAGAAACGCTTTAGTTGGTCAAAGAACACACCCAACATGGTAAAGTAGAAATCTGATTGGTTAACAATATGACAATCAACAACATGGTCCTGATGGGCTTCAACAGCAGATGGTATTCACTCGGAATTCTGAATGCCCTAGTCTACCCGGAGACAACGCAGATGAAAAACATTTATTGGATAAAAGCTTTCATTTATATGAGCTGCGCTAAAAGCAATGCAACTGAAAAGAGCGTACTGTAGCTTATAGAATAATTTAATATATAGTGTTAATGAAAAAATATATTCAAGAATAATATCTGTTAAAAATATATTCTGACTATCTTTGGGCCTACAGAGAAGGCTTTGCAGGCCCTGACGGCCCACCACTGTCATCTACAATCCCAGATCTATACTCTGCTCTCTCATCTACAATTCCAGATCTATACTCTGCTTTCTCATCTACAATCCCAGATCTATACTCTGCTCTCTCATCTACAATCCCAGATTTATACTCTGCTCTCTCATCTACAATTCCAGATCTGTACTCTGCTTTCTCATCTACAATCCCAGATCTATACTCTGCTCTCTCATCTACAATCCCAGATCTATACTCTGGTCTCTCATCTACAATCCCAGATCTATACTCTGCTCTCTCATCTACAATCACAGATCTATACCCTTCTGTGTCCCTTCATTCTGATCTCTCTCTCCTTCACACTTTGTCCCTTTCTGTCACTATTAAACGACACGTGTGCCTGGCTGTGTTGTCTGTCCCTGGTGGCACTGTGTGTTAAATTCCATCATTAAAACCCATTACCAGCTATCAAAGCCCCCTGTAATTCCTGCTAATGACCTCATTTCCTTAAGTGTCAGCCGTGTCAGTCAGCGGCTGGGCGCTAGCGTATGTCCAAAGGGGTCCGGCCGGAGTACCTCATACCCCACCCCTTCCTCACTCCCTCCTCCGAATGGGGTTTTGAGAAATCATCAACCGGACAAAAAGGAAACCGCAAGGTGGCAAGGGCAGTGCCTCTCTGAGTGCGCGTGCGGCTGATCAAATATAGCTATGCCTGAACAACTTGGGTCTGATTTTATAATGACGACAGGGTAGAGAAATGAGAACCAAGCGGGAGGGAGAACTAGCGGCTGGTGGGCAAGAGGCCGTTGTAAACCTCATAACACATCCATCATCAGCCAAGGGTTACACTCTTTGCACCCTTGGTCTGGATTTGGCTAGAGAGAAAGAGGGGCGGAAAAAGTAGTGGGTCGGAAGTCTTTTCTTTTACCTCCATCCTCTTCCACAAGGGCTCTTTCCAGTCCCACTCTTTGGAAAATCATTCCCTGAATTGGAAAAGGGGCCCTGGGGCCACTAGGGCGCCCAGTCACTCTTTTTTTTCTTACAGTGGATAATTGACTCCCTTCGCCTGGTAATTCATCGCTTGCATATGCCAGCTAATACATCAGTGGGAGAGAAGCTGCCGACCTCACAACCTTGCCCCCCTCAAACACACACTCTACCACCCACACACACTAACCTACCACACACACACACTCTAACCTAACACACACAGCGGGTTCCAGACTGCTCCCCTCCCCACCAAAGAGCCAAGAGCTGGGAATGAGGGAGTGGGGTGGGTGCTGGAAAACTTGAAATGATCGATGGGCTGCATTGTGGCATTATGAATGAATTATGCCTTCCAAATACCTTGAGCAGTGCAGACTGTCAGCCTGTATCTACACTAATCTGGGAGGAAATATGGTTGTTTCCATGTTAAAGGGGGCTGCAGAAGACGCTGCCACTGAATTAATTGAGCAATCAGGCCATTAGAAAGAATGTTGTACATGGCTTCTCTATTGCAGAGACCACATTTTTCATTGCAGACTGGCCGTACCCTATTTTTTTTCTCCAGTTTTCCCCTCTCCACTGGTTTAGCGTTTTAATGTGCCTCCATCAACAAACAGATTAGGATTATTGTGACAAGACAAAGGTATCTTTTGTATTTTCAGTAGCTGTGTCAAACCCTGCTACATTTATCATAGGGACTCCCCAAGACCTATCCTCTTCGACTTCCGCAATCGGCTCCATTATTCTCTGTGTGGCACATTCTGGCCAGTGCAAGAAATTTAAGATTTATACTACCTAATGGAATTACAGGGTTGAATTATATTATTTATTATTAATGCAATTGCTCTTGATTATGGACACCTTAATAAAATGGCCTCAATTTAACTTTATTTATATTTACTCATGTATAAAAATGTAAAAATTTGCTCATAGTTTTATTTAATATAATTAGAACATTTCACCTTTGAAACATTTCACCAAATTGATTTGTGCGAAATTCTGCACAAAATGTTGTAGCTGTTCTTTTTTTTAATTTTAATTTGCACAAAAGTGTATTTCATTCCTATGCAGATGTTTGACAGTTATATATGGCTTTACGATTTAAATTATTGTCTATGATATTTTTGTGATATCTCTATAATATCCCTTCGTTAATTTCCAGTGGGAGCTTTAGCATAGCACTAATATAACACAACTTGAGGGAGCTTTAGCATAGCACTAATATAACACAACTTGAGGGAGCTTTAGCATAGCACTAATATAACACAACTTGAGGTAGAATTGGTGCCAGTTGTGTTGAACAATAGCATGATTTATCATCTGATGGTCCTGTATGGAAGAACATTCAGCTTCGTCTCCCTGGAGGAAAGTGATGAAGGCTCCAGGCCACAGTGTTCACCTTGCCCTTGTTCCAGGCTGCAGGCTGGAGGAAAGACCAAAGTAAGAATGGAGCTGTGTGCCCCTAAAGGGTACTGTAACTACTACTGCTCATTGTTAAAGGACAGTTCATTATTTAGGAAGATTTAATGTGAAGTATTTTTTTATTAAAGCTACATTCAAAATACTTGTACATTATCTCAACGACCTGAACATAAAACTCTCTGTTTGGGTTGACTGAATCTCAAATATTCCTGCACCTTATTTCTGGAATTTGTAACAAATATCTATGTTTCTACATTGAATGTTTGGATGCTTGAATTATAAGTGCAGTGGACGATTTTGCATAGGTAGCCAATATGTGACATTGAAAATAACTTAATCCGGGTGACTGGTTGTGTTTATTCCTCACATAAAATGTTATATATTTTAATTGACATATGTTTGTGCTACATTCTTTTTAAGCTTTTTTAATAACTGGGCCAGATAGGAGCATTGGGTTATGTGGTATAAAACAACTTGTGAGAATGACAGTACATCAGTATCAAGTCAAAATAGCCTGCTGTTATGTCTTGCTACATGTAATAATCTGTTGAGAGTCAACCCAGAACCGATTCAAATGGAACTATTAATCAAACGACGCGTTGACTTCAGTTCACACTTACAGCCTAGAGTAGAATTGTACTTGGTTTTACTGACTCCCAAAAAATGTTAACGCATAAGTCTAGGTAGGTAATTTTAATGTCCTCTTCTATGTTCCGGAGAATAAATTTGAAACATTGGTGCAGATTGTTTTTAATATATTTTAAACATATATATGTTAAACAAAAAAACATTACTTGGACAACTCAAGGAACTTAAAAGAAAATACACAACATTGGTGCAGATTTAAATTATTTAATGTGTGGTATGACTGCTACACGTAGTTAATGTATTGCAAATCTAGCAACCATCCAGCTACCACTGGCATTAATATGTGGATAGATGACAGGAAAGACAGTTAACTGGTATACTACCATACATATAGACCATTCAACTGTAGTTTAGTTGGCACAATGAAAAGTGCAATGCATAAGGAATATACCAATGCAACTTAGGTCTGTCTCATTCAAGCTAATGAAGAAATTTGACTAAAATATTCAAGATGTGACATAGTAAATCCAGCAAAATGGAGAGTGGTAAGGAGAATATTGCACTAGTGAAAATATTGCACTAAACTCCCCTGTGCTCCAAAAAAAACAGTGCAATATATGAAAACGCACAAACCTCTCTAAACGTTTAAAAAGCCGTTAGACCAGACCTGACCTTTATAAATGTTGAACTGTTCTTAAAGAGGGGCACTTTGATCTTTTGGCCACGACCCCACCTCCCTGAGGGTCTTCTTTTCAATAGAATCATAATAGCTTTAAATTTGATATAGCATGCATGGGCTTGCTTCACTAATTAAATGTGTGTGACGTACTGTTCTTATTGTATGAATTCCTTTATATTCTAAAATACATCACAGTGGCAGCGACCCAGGATGATATGACATCAAACTGCTGTTGCCCTGAATGAAAATGTCTGCTAAATTACTTAAATATAAATGTTTTATATATATATTTAAATATTTAAATATCACTGCATACACATGGTTGCAGGTTTTTATTTCATATAAATGAAAATATGGATGATATTTAATATGTATAATTATTATATTATATTAGTTTAGTTGTTTTATTTTAGCCTACAAAGTCTTCAAGTACCATGATTTAGTGGTAATTTGCAAATAATCAGTTTGCATCAATTGTAAAACATTTCAATGGTAAAACTGGAATTTACATCAATTTGATTGACCAAATGTTTTACTAACTGTAAAACAAATTCCCACCAAATTTTAATTGTATTTAGGCTTAGAGCAATAGCGCTGGTTTATGCCCTGATGGCATAATAAAGAGCCACATCAAAGTGTTTTTGTAAAGTTTAATAATGCTCTTTGAAGCTTTGTCATGAAGCTTTGTCGCCCTCTAGTGTATGAACTAGGGATGTAACCTAATGGAGTAAAACATTTTATTTTTATTATATTGCAATACTAAATGATTGTCGTAAATACGTTTTCAAATGGTTTGACATTTATATAGATCAAAACTTGGGCTAGTCCTAAAGCAAGATTATTTACTCCCTAATTTAGTTTTTTTGTTTTGTCCTCAATTTCGGCCAGTAGCGCCTCAAGAAAGTTTTCATAGGGGTGGCCAGATGGGGCCACTGAAAATATTGAGGTGGCACACCAAAATCATAGTTAAAAACTATGTCAATATCAGAGTTATGGAATTACATACCGATATACATTGTTTTTTTATTTTACAGTTAATGTTGCTAATTATCTGATACCAGTACAGTTAACAGTTTTTTATATATAGTATGTGACCCACCAACTATATCTGGGCTTACGATCACAAAAGTCAAAAACAATTATTTTACATTTTATAAAAGTACAGATTCACAGCTTATTAATGGCATATGAATCACCGTAATTAGATAAACTGTGGGACTTGTATGATGCTTTAACTGTTAACACAAATGTAACTGAAATTCTGAGATATTCCCCCTCAAAGTTTTGCCAGGTAGAGTAGGCTACTATTGGAATATAGGCTACAGTTTCTTTTAAGCTTTTGACCTAGGTTGTGTAATAGGCTCAGACACCATTTTTATAGTATAGGAAGAGAAGGATATTTCCATCTATAGTTTACCAGTGCTTACATAAGACAATTGTTTTATTCGACCGATGCAGTATAATGCTAACCAACCAATGGGCAGACGTTTTCCCCCTAAGACACAGCCCCTTCTCATTTGCATAATGAGGCAGAAATGCATACAGAAATGTAAATATGACAGGTAGAAATAAATAGCGTTGAAGAAATAAATAGGGTAAAAAAATACAAAGGAAGGATAAAACAGACAAAAATATTATTATATACACATAAATACATACATTTAAAAAATAAGTCATGAATAAATAAAGTTGAAAATTATAACGGACAATAAATAAATAAGGTAATTATTACAAAGGTGAATAAATAAAGAAGCTAATTAAAAGAGATATATACATTAATGTCTCATTGTATAATTTATTTACTGCCTAGATTTTTTTATTTACTGTATTTATTGTGCAATTAATTGTATGCTTATTTATTTTTTGAGCATTTATTTATTTATATTTTTATTTTTTATTTTGTCAGACTTGGTCCTCCATATCTGGCACTTACTAGGCTCGGAAAAAGCCTTTTTTTCATATTCAAAAAAACATAAACATCTATTTTATTCAGCTAAACTAAAAGTTTACATATTTAAATAGCAATTTATTTGAAAAACAATTTTGGTTTGTTTTTAGGCTTTAATGTTAAGTACGTATCGCTGTAGGACACCTAGATGTAGGTGGCGGGTCACATATGTTGATAAAGTTGTAATACACGGCTCAGGTGTAAAAGATACATGGGCCTCTGTTGATTTTCTCTGTACAAAATAAAGGTAAAAAAGGGAGGGTAGCGCAGTGGGGGGCAACAATATTTTTGGAAGTGCCCCTCATAGACAGTATATGAAAGTGCCCCTGAGTTCAGCCAATAGCCTGATTAGCCTCAACTTTCTAATTCAGCATAGTGCAATACCCCTTTTGCAAAGCAGATGGCAATGAAGTGAATTAATAATACCTGGATTCATTCTTCCATATGTGCGATTTGATTAAACAGGCATATGACTTTCAATGCAGATACAAATGTGTGGTTTAATCTGTTAGCCATAAAGAGGCTGTTTGGACCAGTAACATTCTCTGGTTGATCGGGCCACTGATATCGATCACAAATGTACATGCAGTTGCTGAGAGTACCGTCTCATACATAGACAATGACACTATCCCATTTCTCTCAGGAAAGCAGCTTGATTTGTTTATTTTTGAAGATATATGGTGTGATGAATTTGTAAAAAAATGCTTTGCCAATGCATTGTGTTCACTGGCAGCAGAGATCTGAGCACATCTGTTATGCTTGCAAGTCAACTCACCAGCAACTTCATTAGGTACACCTGTTCAACTGCTTGTTATTGCAAATATTTAATCAGCCAAACACGAGTCGACAAGTTAATGCATTTAGGCATGTAGAAACGGTCAAGGTGATCTGCTGAAGTTCAAACCAAGCATCAGAATATATATAGAGAATAGTCAGAAAAAGAGAAAATATCCAGTTAGCTGCAGTTCTCTGGGCAAAAATGCCTTGTTAATAGAAGAGGTCAGAGGAGAATGGCCATACTGGTTTGAGCTGATAGAAATACAACATTAACTCTAAAGACCACTGGTTACAAGGTATGCAGAAGAGCATCTCTGAATGCCCAATATGTCGAAATGTATAGCAGATGGGCTACAGCAACAGTAGACCACACCGGGTGACACTCCTGACAGCTAAGAACAGGAAACTGTGGCTACAAGTTGCACAGGCCCAAAAATTGGACAATAGGAGATTGGAAAAACGTTGTCTGGTCTGATGAGTCTTCATTTTGGCTGTGACATTCAGATGGTAGAGTCAGAATTTGGCGTAAACAATATGAAAGCATAGATCCATCCTGCCTTATATCAACAGTCTAGGCTGCTGGCGGTGTAACGGTGTGGGGGATATGTTTTTGGCTAACTTTGGGCCCCTTAGTACCAACTGAGCATCGTTTGAATGCCACAGCTCACCTGTTTATTGTTACTGACCATATCCATCCATGTCCATACACCACAGTGTACCCATCTTATAATGGCTACTTTCAGCATGCACCATGTCACAAGGGTACATCATCTCAAACTGTTTTCATTGAGTTCACTGTACTCAAATGGCCTCTAATCACCAGATCTCAATCCAATCAAGCACCTTTGGGATTTGATGAAATGGGAGATTCGCAACCTGGAACTAGCAAGGTGTAGCCTACCTACTGAATGTATGTTTCACACTGCAGTCCTACCATTCTCGAGCCAATCTCTTTCTCCTGGTGGCAAGCTCTGCAAACTGTCCAATCAGAATCTTTCTGACTGGTAGTGCCTCGTTGCTGTCATCTCATGCCCTCTCATCAAGTGGCAGTATTTTCCTACCAAAATTCAGGCTAGCCAATTTTTTATATCAGACACGTAGACCATTTATTTCATAGCTTATTTTTTTCATTTTGGCTTATGAACATGATTTATTGACAGACATGCCTATTAATTTGGGAGACCTAGCGCAAAGATTAGGGTACATTTTTATAATTTCGTACTTGTTAACCTGCCAAGTTCTTCAGACATTTTGGATTGTTTTTTTGTGTAATTAATGGCAAATTATGTGGGGCAAAACACACATGCAGTTCATCAGTACAATTTGAGTTACGATCAGGGTTCTAAATTAACTTTTTTATCTACCAGCCAAACGGCTAGTGAATGTTCAAATTTTACCAGCCACTCAATAGATTAATATTGTGTTTTTGGCTGGTGAGTGAAGCAAATCTACCAGCCAACTTGCATATTTTACCAGCATTTGGCTGGTTAATGGTGGTAATTTTGAATCCTGGTTACGATGTGTTCGTTTTGTCGTCCCAATGCACAAGTGTACACTGACAGACATTAATTTTCATAAAGTATTTGATTAGAGCAAACAGTTTAAAATGTGAATTTCGCTTATTTAGAAAACGAATGCACTTGGACAGATTTCTATACATTGGGTAACACGCAGCTATACTTGCAACAGCTGGAGATAGACCACGCCTCTCTAAATAATTGGCCAATCTCATGACTGTTGCTACTCATTTTACAGCCATTCCCAATCGCTAAATGTCTTACTAAAGTAGCATGTGGCCAATGATCTTAAGTATGCAAATGTTAACATTACACCATGCGTTTTGGCATTGTTCTTGTGAATTTAACTTTGGACTACAGTTGAGTGTCGGCATTCTTGCAGGGAACGACACACGGAGTACTGTCAGTCTCTAATTCGGGACATCATCAGCCAAAATATCTCTATTTGGATTGTATGTGCAAGATGACATTTGAGGAAATAAGTGGGGATTATTCGGTTGAAAGGTAAACAATTTTACTGTGCTGTCACTTGCATGCATGCACGTTTCGAATATAATTTCAAAGTTACTGTAGTTGAAAGAAATTTCACAATATTGTTATTGCTTGGTTCGCTAACATGCAAGATTGAGAGTTTGGCTTAGTTTATCTTTGTTGCAGTATTCGAATATATATATATACATATAAATGTCAGATTTTCGGTTGCGCTCACGAGACACTAGGTCAGTGGGTTTCTGCAGTTTGGACTGACTCGCCGATGTCAGGTAATTTAGGACAGCACCCGTTAAACTTAACTAACACTATTGTATTTGACTAACACTGTACTGCTCATAAACAAAAATATTAAAGTGGCATGCACCGAAAGAATTGCAACTGAATACTTGTGAAGCTAGGTAGTTGGTCTTTATATTTATTCTAAGCAAGATGCAGCTAGCTACAGCTGCTAACTACCAACTACTGGCTGCATTAACCGGCTTACTGGACTTACTTTAGCCTGCCAACTGAAAGCCCTGGCAGCATTACTTTTGAAAAGATAACGTGAGGTTTGGAAAGGTAATTGTGTTTAATCTTAGTTTATGTAGTAACAGTAACATTGTATTCCTGTCTCTTGTGTAGGATGGATACGGTTGCAAAAGCCTTGGAAGAGGTTCTCTCATCCGCATTACCTCAAGGAGGCATAACAGTAGGGGTCTACGAAGCGGCAAAGTCATTGAATGTGTAAGTATGCTAAACAATGAAACTTTGTAGTGATGTACATTTTTGTCTGTGCATGCCTGTTCACCATGCTTACTCTTCATGCTGTTAATGTGTGCCTAACCAAAAGGGGGTTCATTTCTTCACCAGAGACCCAGATAACGTGGTTCTGTGCATCCTGGCTACAGATGAGGAGGATGTAAAGGACGTGGCCCTTCAGATCCACTTCACCTTGATCCAGGCGTTCTGCTGTGAGAATGACATTAACATCCTGCGGGTTAACAACACCAGGCGCCTGGCAGAGATCCTTGGTGGAGGAGGAAAACAGGGGGGGGAGCCCATGGACCTGCACTGTGTCCTAGTTACTGTAAATATACATTTCCACTCATATATAATATAAAATGTGGTCAATGTAGACATTTCAAATAGACCATGCTGCTAGTAATGGCTCCAGTGTTCTTCTCTCTTCCTGGCCCACCTGAGACAGTCGTGCTCTGAACTTGCCAGAACATGCCCGACACTCATTAATGACTCATTCCTCACAACTCAGTCTTATTGCTTAGGACTTCAGCAGAATATACATTTATGGAAGCAGCGTACATTTTGCTGTTAAAAAGCTGACAACATTTTTGGCTCATGAGCCTGCAGGTTATAAAATCTGGCATTGTTATTCTTGTGCAACTATTGATCCTCTTTGTCTTGTTTATCCAGAGCCCACACTCCTCAGACTGGAAAGACCCTGCCCTGAGCAAAGTAAACCGGTTCTGCAGCGAGAGCCGGTGTATGGACCAGTGGGTACCGATAATCAACCTCCCAGAGCGATGAAACCGCCTCCGTAACAGCAAGGCCAGCAAATGGACTTTCTCTGAACCCGGGAGTATTGTGATCGCTGATGGAAACACTACCCTGGGAAAATTCCTTAAAGGGAGGAAAAAAGAAGATAAACAACAAAATAAGGCATTTCGAGAAGAAAAACAAAGATCCGGTCCAGCCATCTACACGGGATACAAATAAGGGCGTATTTCCACTGGGATTGGCAGAGTTGAACTCTCGGCTAAGGCAGCTGATTCACGATGACCAGGCACTTTTCATGTTCGGCCACAACAGCAAAACTAATGTCCGTGATTTTAACAGAAGATGGAGGCACTGTACAAAAGAATAAAATCATGTATGGTGCAGAACTTGACCTTGTGGGACTGAAAAGCCTTGGGGGGGGCGGGCGGGGGAGGACGCGGGGGGAAGAAAGTGAAGCTGTTTTTTGAAGACAAGCTGTATAACGATCTCTGCAGAAACGGAGCACTTGTAGAAACACTGGACTTTTGCAATTCAATTTTGTATTCATGCTGTTGATGTTGTTACTGTTGTAATATAATTATTTAAAAAAAAGGGAAGGGCTAATATCCAATGAGTTGTGAAATACTTTGCATTCAGCCAGCGTTTATGATGCCAACAGTTTTTTACTCAAGTTAATAGCTTTTTTTACAGTTAAGTTATTTCTTATGATATTTAAATGTATTTATGTTTGCAGTTTTTTACCATCATCTATCCACATTCTCTGATGAGGCAAAGATGTGCCATTGGAGTCAATAAATATTAGTTTTGGAGCCAGAACTCAGTGGTCTTTCTCATTCAGTTTTTTCAGCATTTCTGGAAATTTAACAAAGGTAGTTGAACTTTGACCCCTGTGACACTTGTAAAGGGTGTCACGTGCGGATCGTGAAGGTCACTCTGACCTCCATGGACTCAGTGACATCCTCGTGCTGTGGGACAACAGCCCCCTCCACCTTCGTTCTGCTTGGGTCAGCGGGATGGGGCTCATTCATCCGCTCGGCTTCCCTTTTCACTCATCCAGAGTTTAGCCCACAGTTTACTCCAGAGCCCTGAATGACTGCATACTTACTTGAATGCATCACACCTGCACACTGACTCAATAGGAAAAGTACTGCTCTCTACACATTTGATTGTTCGCTCACATACAGAACTAGCTGTTACAATAGACAATAGATTAGACCTGGGGAAAGAAACAAACCGATTTGATGCTATCAATCATAGTTTGTCTGATAGGAACATAACGCATTACAAAACCTGAGCAAGGTAATGTAATCAGTTATAAAAACACCTGCTGACTGCAAAGCAGCTTGAGCCGGTTTCTTTAATTTGCCCTTTGCACGAAAGGTGTGGTGCAGCGCTCGTGACTTTGGAATGTTGTGAAAGTGATATTACACTCTCCAAAGCCCTGCCCTTGCAAGCTGTTGCGTGATTTGGTCACAGGTGACGCTGGCATTGGGAGTAGATGATGTCAGAGTTGTTGCGGGCTTCCCCTGGTTTGTAGTTTAGTACAGGTAAACCTGTCTGAGTGATCAACTTATATACAAATGAACCTTTGATCATTGTACTAGGTACTTAGTAATCAAAATCTTCTGGAATACTGATTAACACTGTTTAATAATTACAATATTCTCAGAATTTTATCTGTGAAATGCATTTTTATTTTTTATCACATTAATGTTATATTTTTATCCCTACTAGTCTATAAACATTTTAATAAATATAAATACATTAATAACAGTGGATTGAGTAGCAAATCCAAAACATTCCAAAGACTTCCAGAAATGTGTGATCCATTCAGACGTATGCAGCGCTGCATTGATGGCTATTTACAGCTTGTAACTAAGGCGTGTGTCTGACTGACATCATTTCCTATTGTGATGGTGCTGTTAGAATGTCTTTTTATAGATAGAAGTAGGTTGGAAGGGTGTACGTACACCTTATGACAACAATATGGGAGTGCCACACATGTAAGGATTTTTCCAGTCCTTGGTACTCTATGTACCCATCCAGTCCTTAGTATGTACCCAACCAGTCCTTAGTATGTACCCAACCAACTCTTCAGTAGGCAGCCAACCAGCTCTGTGGATATCGTGTGATTCCCAGCTATGGCCACCAATGTACAAAGTTGTATGGGGCAAACACAAGTCTGGTGAAGTCAGGTAAGGTTTAAGTCATAATAGGTAATGACAATACTCAGTGTAACATCAGAAAGGCAACCTTTATTTACCTTTTCTTTAGATGTAACAATACATTACACAACAGAGGACACTAGGTACAACAGAACTCTAGAAAGCTGGTACATATAAGAGAACACAGGCACGTCAGGTGGCTGGAATGGCCCACTGCACCTCTGAACGGGTGAGTTAACGTCTCGTTCTCTGAGCAGGGATGGGACATTGCAGAGGACTGTAGTGCGCTGGCCCCTCTACCCCCCCACATCCCTCCCCCACATCAGCACATTCCAACCCACTGACACTGCAACAGCCAGGCTTTCACAGAGGGCAGCCCGCGGTTGCTAGACCGCCCAAACCTCAGCTACATGCGCACCAGGCTCGCCCCGGAACACAAAGGCATTGTGCTTACCAGGATTACACTGTTTGCTTCACGTTCGATATGACCGCTCTGAAATGCTGTACTCTGCAACTGGACAGCCAGTCTTCTGCAGGACATCATGCCTAAATGTGCCCACTGTAAATGTAGGGGGCAATGTCCCAACATTTTCCAGCTCCCAGTGAGAATCTACAATTTTCGTTATACATGTAGCTGAGAAGACATTTACCTAACAAAAGCAGCACTAAGATAAGACCAGCAAATTCAGGGGCAACAAGCTTCAGGCAAGGCCAACAAATCCCCAAAATAGCTCCAGCTTTCTAAGAGCGGAAGTGTTTTTTCAGAGCTTGCTATATTTATCACACTCCTGTTAACTGGTCCTATTCTCAGTGGTGAGGTATAAATACATGTCCGCTAGCCCCTGCCTAATTAGAGGAAACAAGGCACGGCCATAGATAACTCAGCACTCTTTGCGCTGTATGGAAGGAGCTCAGACAAGGTACTGAATCAGTGGGATTTGGAAGCTTTTGAATGTATTAATATGATGGTTTCTGGGGCGAATCAGCTCAAAATTATGGGCTCCAACAATTACCTAATATATATATATTTATATATATATATATATCTACACTGCTCCAAAAAATGAAGGGAACACATAATCTCTACAGTATAACACCAAGTCAATTACACTTCAGGGATGTCAATCTGTCCAGTTAGCAAGCATAAGTGATTTTGACTCACTGTCACCTTTTTTGGTAAAATTTAAAGTGACAACAGGTGCACTGGAGAGGCAATGGCAAGACAACCCCCAAAAAGGGAATGGTTTGCAGGTGGTGGCCACAGACAATTGCTCTCTCCTTATCCTTCCTGATTTCTTCTTTATCTTCTTCGTTTTGCGTTTTGCTAGTGTCTTTGTCACTTCTGGTAGCACGATGCGGTACCTGCAGCCCATTCAGGTTGCACAGCTAGTCCAGCCCTCCAGGATGGCACATGAATATGTGCCATCCTGAATATCGGAAGAAGGTTTGCCGTGTACCCAATACAGTCTCAAGAGCATGGAGGAGATACCAGGAGATGGGTAAAACAAAATAAAACAAAACATGGCAACAAATAAAATAATGAAATTACCCCTGTTCAAAAGTCTGCATAGTCTCAGTTCTCAATATGGTGTATTGCCCCCTTTAGTTTCAATGATAGCATGCAGTCGTTTGTGATATTTGTCTATGAGGCCCCGAATTCTTGCAGGTGGTATAGCTGCCCATTCGTCTTGGAAAAATGCCTTGAGGTCATGCAACATCTTTGGTCATCTTGCATGAACTGCATATTTACTATCTCCCCAGAGTGGCTAGATGATACTAGGATCAGGAGACTGTAATGGCCACTTCAGAACCTTCGTCTTGCAAAATGTCTGTCAGTATTATCCGGTAACATGCTTAGGTTCCCTGTACCTTTAGAGCTCACACACCCCCAAAACATCAGTGAGCCACCACCATGCTTCACAGTGGGGATGGTATTCTTTTCACTGTAGGCCTTGTTGACTCCCCTCCAAACATAGCGCTTATGGTTGTGACCATAAAGCTTTATCTTGGTCTTGTCACAAATTAAAGTGTGCCAGAAGCTGTGAGGCGTGTCAAGGTGCTGTCGGGAATATTGTAACTGGCTTTTTTGTGGCAGTAGCGGTCACTGTGGCACACTTGCACACATAATTATTGGATATACAGTTACAAACAAAATGATTCATATCCCATTGCATATCGGGTGTAAGACTTTAAGATGTTTGCAATGGACAAATAAACTATTGAAATAACACAACGAATGCTTTGAGTGGTTTCCCAAAATTCAACTGAAAATGCAACTCAGAATTACTTCTTCAGTCTCAAAATTATTCAACCCCCAGAATAGTATCCCTCACAACAGCACAAATATGCAAAACATGTATTGGCTCAAGCACACTTGATGTAACTAATCAAGGGCTTCATTAGTTACACCAGGTGATGAAGTACCAGAACTGGCTAGGGGTTTGTTGAGTGTCACAGTTGACTGCGTGTGAGAAGCATGGCTATGTAAAAAAGAATGGTTTAAAAAGTTAAGAGAACATCACCCTTCACAAACAAGGAACTGGATACAAAAAGATAGCAAAGGCACTGAATGTTCCCAGAAACATCACTGGAAACATAGTTCACAAGTTCAAAGTTAAGGGAACGGTGGTTACACTACCTGGACGGGGCAGAAAAAGGAAGCTATCAATGACTGCAACCAGATTTCTGAGACGGCAGGTTGTGAAAATCGCTAGAATGACTGCAAAATACCTCCATAAAGAATTGGTGGAAACAGGCACTGATGTTTCAGTGAGCACAGTAGGCATTTACTAAATGCAGAAGGTACACCACTACTGACCCAAAAGCTAAAGAAAAGTCAGCTCCAATACACTAAAAATCATATACAAAAGCCACAGAGGTTTTGGGATTCTGTTCTGTGGAGCAATGTAACAAAACTGGAACATTTTGGCATGATACTGTATATCAGCGGTATGTCTGGAGGAAGACGAATTAAGCAAACGCTGAAAAGAACACTCTGCCTACTGTCAAGCATGGTGGTGGCTCTGTGATATTCTGGGGCTGTTTTGCATCCCCTGGCACAGGAAACCTGCAGCATGTGGAAGACAAGGTGGATTCATTGAAGTATCAGGAAATTCTAAAAGAAAATGTCATGTCGTCTGTGAAAAGGCTGAAGCTTGGGCATCATTGGACCTTCCAACAGAAAAATTATCCAAAGCATACCTCAAATTCCACCAAGGGTTGGTTGCAGAAGAAGTCCTGGAAGATTCTACAGTGGCCAACACAGTCTCCTGACTATAACCCCATAGAAAATATCTGGTGGAATTTGAAGAAGGCGGTTGCAGCACGCAAGCACATGAATATTACAGAACTGGAGGCCATCGCTCATGAGGAATGGGCTAAGTTTCCTCAGGAACAGTGCCAGAGGCCAGTGTCTGGCAATGCATCTTGTTTGCAGCAGGTCATAATATCGAAAGGGTGCTCTACTGAGTACAAAAGATGCTTGCCATGAAGGGGTTGAATGATATTGAGAATGGAGAAGTAATTATCTCTTGCATTAGCAATTGCTTTTGTTTACATTTTTTAGAATTGTTTAATCAAACAGCTGAAAGTCATTTTTACAATAAACCTGATTTGCAATGGGAGTTGAATAATTTTAATTGCAACTCTAAATATGTATTTCATTATTTGACTGTAATTGACATGCTCATATTAGTTTTTTCCTTGTAGAACCACACACACACACAGATACACACATATACTTTCCAAAATTCGTAATAAACATATTAAACTAGATCACTGGATTGCTGACATCTTTCTAATAGAAGATTAAAGCCAACTTTATACAACCAGTAACAGCATAATAATTCACAATACCTGCAACATCATCCAGCATGACCAGTTTGGAGGTGGGTCAGTATTGGTCTAGGGAAGCATATCTTTGGAGGGTCGTACAGACATCCACGTGCTAACCAATGGTACCCATCCTGCTGTTAGGTACCGGGATGAAATCGTCAGACCTTACGCTGGTGCAGTGGACCCTGGGTTGCTCCTGGTGCAGGACAATGCCTGGCCTCATGTGACCAGAGTGCGTAGGCAGTTCCTGGATGATGAAGGCATTGATGCCATTGACTAGCCCTCCACTTCCCAAGACCTGAGTTCAATTGAGAACCTCTGGGACGTTATGTATCGGCGCATCCGATGCCGTCAAGTAGCGCCACAGACTGTCCAGCTCACTGATGCCCTGATCCAGGTCTGGGAGGAGATCCCCCAGGACACCAACTGCCATCTCATCAGGAGCATGCCCAGACATTCTCAGGAGTGCATACAGACACATGGGGGCCATACACACCAATGAGTCACATTATGAGTTGGAACAGCCCGTGATTTTAATTGTTTACTTTGATTTTCGGTGTGAGTTTGAACCCAGCACTCAATCAGTTGGTGAGTTTGGTTTCCGTTGACCGTTGTTACGTAATTTGTTCTCAACGAATTACACCATGTACCGTAACGATTTTGATCTTTCATGTTTTGTTCATCGAGAGCTGTGTACATACAGTACATACTTCTCTGACGAAAATGTGGTTCTCAAGTCTTAAAAGAAGCAGAACAGACAGATCATGGTGCAATAATAAAACTGTTTATTAACAGTAGGAAAGACTGCACAGTAGCGGTGAGATTTAAAGCGTTATTGGTTCTTATGAAAAACAAAGCCACATACAAACAGATGTCTTTAACCACCTACTGTGTGTGTAAAAAACTAAGCCACACAGAGATACAGGTCTTTAACCACTTAGGTGTGGAATGTTTTCACACAGAGTCAGAGACAGATCATGTAAGAGTCTACCAAAGGTACAATACATTTAAGGCCATTGATGGTATGCTGGTTGGATCAGAATGGTGACGTGTTGGCACACTGAGTCACATTAAGTCACAGCAGCCTAATTTAGCATACTGCAATTTAATGGCAATACAACTCCGATTTAGAGAGAAAAGCACTGGAGATGCAATTTTCATCACTTTTCATAATGGATTACTGAGTATCCCTGCAGTTTTCAACATCTTTTTGTTGTAAGTACCTTTTGGAGGAGGGACACCAACACTAATAAAACAATAGCACCAGGTAAATGCTGTCAGGAGGTGCAGAGATAACAATGGCACAATTCAATTAGACATCATTGCAATTCACTACAGAAGGATCTTTTGTTTAAAAACAAAAAGAAAATACTTGTAAGGCTTTGAGTATGCATCATAGTACTATTCAGCCTATCTAGGCTAAACCCGATACAGCTGATCTAGTTGATCTAGATCTGTCAGAGGGGACATGTTGCCAAGAGATTATCCCCTGGGTACAGAGAACATTATATTCTTGACTGTTCAACAGGACACAGAGTATATAGCTAGGACACTGGTATCAGCCTCAAATACATAGTGTAGTGCACATGGTTAATGTGAAAATCATTTATCACATTGTTAATGACCAACCACATCTGCCCAGTCGATGCGGCATGTATTGTCTCTCCTAATGCACTGCTTTAACCTGAAACCCTCCTTCAAATATCAACCTATTAATTGATCATGCACTGTAAAACCCAATAAGTTAATTGAACTCAAAATAATTGTTGTAATTTATTATTGATTACATTGAAATTTTAAAGTACAACTAACTCCATTTTGTAAGTTAATAACCATTGTAGCTCAAATAAATTGAGTTAGTTTTACTTAAAGATATAATCAGTTACAAACATTATTTTGAGTTCAATTAACTTATTGGGTTTTACACTGCGATTGAACTATCTCTGTAAGGCGACTTGGCTCACAGTGTTCTGTTATGTAACCCCTAGTATAAATGGCAGGGTTTAGTGCTGTATTCTAAGGTTGTCTAGGTGAATGGCCAATGTCAGCTGTACATCGTAGTTTCCCATCCGAGAATTAGCATTGATTCATTCTCATCACTAAACTAAACAAAACACATTAGCATTACTAGACGACTGAGGGCTAGATTTCTCCATGGATCTACTTCATTTGTCATGGATAGGTTACAAAACTTACTGTAAACCTGTCCCACACCGTAGTTACTGACAACCCAGGTCACATCCTGCGTAACTAGGAAATAATTAATAAACAGTCAATGGGCAAATTACAATGTGTTCGAAAAGCCTAGAATACATTAGATTAGGTAAATGTAATATACAGTTGTAATCAAAATTATTCAACCCCCATTGCAACTGTAGACTGTCAGCTGTGTGCAATGAACAAATCAAACAAAAGCAATTGAAATAGCTCAACACAACAAATGCGTCAAGTGGTTTTTCCAAATTCAACTGCAAATGCAACTGATAATTACTTCTACATGTAATGGGGGTTTAATAATTTTTATTACAACTACAAATGACAAAGCAGAAAAGATTACAAGATTAAAATTTCAGAACAGACTTAAAGGGGTGGGCGGAAACCACAGCAAATTGGAATACAAATGACTGCAGATGTGATTAAAAGACAAAACACAGAACTGTTAAAGGGATGGGCAGAAACCACAGCAAACCCAGTTATCTATATACAAAAAACTTTTTTTTAAACTTAATGTAAGATGGTTCCTTTTGCTGGAAGAAATCTACAGGGCAGAGGAAATAATGTGTGAGTCTGTTTAATTTGTAAAAACATTTTAGGGAACATCAAATGTAAAAAAAAATGATTTAATGTTTCTAAACATGTTCAGGGAGGGAACATCAAATGTTAAAAAAATTGATTTTATGTTTCTGCACATGTTCAGGGAGGGAACATCAAATGTTAAAAAATTTGATTTGATGTTTCTGAACATGTTCAGGGAGGGAACATCAAATGTTAAAAATTAGATTTTATGTTTCTGAATATGTTCAGGGAGGGAACATCAAATGTTAAAAATTTGATTTTATGTTTCTGAACATGTTCCGGGAGGTGTCTTGCGAGGCTGTAACTCTACATCTTATCACACCTCCTTTTTTTGGCAAACATTTCTATTAAAAAAAATGGGTTGAATGAACCGTTTGAAAGGCTCATATTGCTAAGAATGTTTTCGATATTGGCCAATATTATATTGTATTTTCAATATGTGGAAAAGTCTTTCTCCAATTAATGGGAAAATTGGAAGATTTACAATTAGTTCCTAATATTTTCTCTCAATTCTGTTGCAAACAGACTTGCATGAAATGTGTAATATTATGTAAACATTTTCTGCCTGCTCCAGGGTAAAAGTTTTAGATTTACAGAAAATAATGTCTATTCATCTTTAATCTTTAATCCCAAAACCACAGCTTTCCTAGGGTGTCTAAAAAGCTACATTCGGTCGGACCTGCTCCTATTGGTTGAGTTTAGGTTAACAATGGTTCAATTTAGTCTTGGCTATATCAATAGAAAACTGAAACACAGCCTAGGGATGTCCAGTGGTCTAGTTCACATGTACTGCCGCAGCATGAGTTTGGCTTACCGTCTCCTTTCAGCAAATATTGACACCTATATCTCTCTCTACCTAATAAAGCATAAAATGCTTGACGATATACATTAAAATATACCATAGATTACAGTTTATCTTGATCAATAGACTTCTTTCAGGGTGAGGAACCAACAAAGTTTATTTTTAAACAGTCCCATGATATATTTAGACACTATGTATTACTGTATGTTATGTCTGTAACTATGGCATGTTCAAAGTAAGTGATAAAATATAGGGTTTAATGAAGTGTAACTTTACAGGCTTTTTTATCCTTAATGGATGAGTAGTGGCTTTAATCACAGTTCTCCCCAGATAAAAAATTCACAGGCAACATTAAAAAGCACACACGTATGTAATGAAGTGTCTACTACAAAATATTGCATGGCTTCTTGTCCTTGAAGGGGTTCTCTGAGGCTGGGATTCCCATAAGCAGAGGGTCATACTTGGCATGTTCGCTACAGTAGTGCATAAGGTCTGCTGAAGCCTTGGACACCTACAACACAGAGAAGTGAGAGAGTGTCTTTAAATCGTTTAGCTGAAGCTTTCCTTTTTCCCAACAGTGAAGACGAGAGCTGTCCTGCAGCATAGATGCTGTTATCACCAATCATAAGAATGCTAAAGGTTACAAGGCCATCCACAAACACCTTGTCAGTCCTGTTTCAGGGCAATTAGCATTCAATCAGTCCGGAAGCTGCGCATGGGACACACTTTCCAACATTACTGAAACGTGCAGTTTCACACATTACTGAAACGTGCAGTTCATGCAAGACAACCCAAATATTTACGGGACCTGGAGGCTTTTTGCCAAGAGGAATGGGTAGTTTTACCACCTGAGAAAATAAAGGGACTCATCCACAAGTGTTTTTGAAGAATGGTACATATCTTTCAAATTCAGCCAGGGTGTGTAACTTTTAAGCAGAACTGTATATTGGGCAGCATTAATGTAGAAGTTTACCAGGGCTTGTAGGCTTGTATGTCCTTAGAGAAATGTAGTCAAATAGCAAATCTAATCAAATTTAATCTGCATTGCTTTCTACTTAGATGAGATTTCCACAGGCCATACCTTTATCCTTTCAATGCTAGCCTCTATCCTGAGCTGCTGTACTGTCCTTCTGGCCTGTGCTATGTTGCCAGAGCTGGGCATCTTCGAAGACATTTTGGCCTCCACACACCTGCATAGGCAAAGTAGAAGACAGACGCAATAAACATAATGCCCGCCTCCAGAAATATACACAAGAGAAAAGCAAATATGATGTGAATTTGCCTTAAAATAAATAACAGATATGGCAGTAGTGTTGGGGAAACTGTATTTATGCATATTTTACACTGCAAGTCAATGGAGTTTCTTTTTTCCATGTGGTTACACTTCATGATAAAACCCCAAATCTGTTTATATATTTTCAGACACACATGTAGGCTGGCTGTGTTTCAGAAAATCAATTTTTTAAGTAGATTAATATGCACTCACTAATGTAAGTTGTTCTGCAGTATATCATCTGCTAAATTACTTGAATTCATATTTTATAAACAGCATCACTCAAACATGACACCAGTCATGATCTTGTAATGTATAGTAGGTTTGTTTGAAATATTTTACAGTGACTCATTTGGCAACAGATTGTCCTTGTAACACAAAATGGAAATATCAAAATGGATAACCTCCAAATTGTGTGAGATGGTTTTCCTAATACTAATACTAGGCATTAGTGCAATTTTGTGAAAGAATTTAACCACACTTACCTATTTTGTACTTGTTAAAAAAAAAAACGTATGGAATCTTGGATGAAAAATCTGCAAACATAAAGAAAATATTTAGTGGGGCAGAATTTCATGAGATAAAAACTACTTTCTCTTTACAAAAGCTGCAGAAACAGTCTTTCTTGCTATCTTAGAAATTGGAAAAAGTTATTTAGATTGGCCTTTGATTCCCTATACTATGCAGTGCTTATTTTGTCATTTATAGCCAGAATTGCAATGTCGCTTTTTAGGAGCAAATACAGTTTTTACAGCAATTGTAAGATGGTCCCTTAAGAGAAAAAGTAGGTATGTTGTTACAGCTACAATTCTACAAATAGAACCTTTAAATAAAAGATCCATGAAAGTATTTAAAACATGAACACTCTCTAGGGAACAGGAATTCATTGGGCTAGAATGTTTCACCTCTAGATTTCACATCAGACCCACTTCCTATTCTCTGACGGTCAAGACTTCATCGTGACGCATAAAAAGCAGTTATGACACTTTAGCAGCTTGAGAAATCACAGCGCACAATGTGGCACAAGAAACCATTCGGCAAACTGTGGAACGAAAGAGTAGCTCTCGCTGCGAAACCTCAACAAAGTTTAATGTCAATCAATTCTAAATTTTGACCTTTGTATAATATAATGATGTTTAATTAGGGTGACCTGACCAGGCTGTGCAACTGTGGCGTTTTAAAACAAGGCTAATCATGAAGGCCAACTGCTTGCACACGTCCATCAAACAACGTTCACCAAGATGCAAGGTGAGCAAAAAGATGTCCTTTCAGATAAGGCAGGAAGGTTTAAATGGGATCAGACCCATAGCATTCGAGGGGAGCCCAGTATGGTGTTGAACAGTGTTGGTAGAGTTCACAGCTGGTTGGAGGAGACATTCACTTTGAGCTCTAATTCCACTTCCTGGTTGTAATCATTCACAGGGATGATGGGAACATGCCCGGACACATTCTTTCATTGGCTCCCTCTGATCTCCACTCGCTCTCCCTCGCCTTTCCTCATTCACTACCTCTCTCTCACACACACACACACACACACACACACACACACACACACACACACACACACACACACACACACACACACACACACACACACACACACACACACACACACACA
>JACXGM010007368.1:0-30800 GCA_016801145.1 Umbra pygmaea
CTCAAATGAGATTAGGGCTACTATACTTCATCAGAATATAAATGAGGTGTATTGCCCTTATAAGTGAGGTGTATTGCCCAAGTTGACATAAGATATGATGTGAATGGTAACCCTGTCTTCTGCATTTGAATTCTTAACAGTGGACAGGGGTCATTCTTGTTTTGTGAAGAAATAATCTGTTCTTAGTTTTGCTTAGGTTGTTGTTTTATGATTGACAGTGTGCTTGTTGGTTGATTTGAGATATATTAATAATTTTGGTAGTTTTTGTGCATTTTTTATGTGAAATTAACTGCTGTGCAACACTGAAAGCTGGTTAGTGGAACTGTGTGTAGAGTTTTGAAAGAGAAACCTGGGAAATAGGTCCTAGCTATTGCGAAAAAACTACATAAAAAAAGAAATGGGGAGTATCTAACCTCATTCTTCAAACTTAACATTTACCTTATTTGGTCAAGACTCTGTATTTACTGTAGTCGTCTATTACTGATGATATTTTGTTTAAGTGTTAGCATATACATTTAAGTTGTCTTAAATAAATAAATAAATAAAATATGTACAGTAGGAAATTACACAAGTAAAGCGATTAGATTATTTGCAGTTACTATTTACTCCTTCACAAAATGGGCTGGTGCACCATCAAACTCCCGGGCTGAAAATGTTTCCCACTCCGGCCCTGATTAAGCACCATATGAATCCACTACACAACCACAACACGGCATCAGTAAACGTGGTGTCTGCAGGTATTGCTGTTCAAGGGAAAATGTATTTAGATGTTGATCTACCGTATTGTTAAGAAGTACACTAGTGTTGATTTGAAGGCTTAGACACTATAGCCTAATCCCTATGCATCTACTGCTTATCGAGTAATACAGAGATGTTTTTGTAATTAGAAATGAACTACTCTATTATTTTGAATGAGTACCACATTTCCATGAAGAATATAAAGAATTGCCCTGACCAGGGATCAATCAAACACTTCAGATTCAGAAACAGCAACACTCGAGTTAAGCTACGTCAGACACTGAGGCCTATGAGTAAATTACCAGATTACAACTATGCAAGCATTAATGTGTTATTGGACGTTTTAGCTCTCTATCAAACATAATTATGAAAATGCTGGCTGTCAACATTAAGACATTCAATGAAGTTTGACCAAAAAATGCAAGATAGGATGGGAGAAATCAGCTGACACACGTGAAAGAACAGACACATAAACGTATGAACAGACAGAGACTGTTCCATTGTCCCCCTCACATTTCAATGGGAGAAAGTGATATGATATAGGAAAGAGTTAGTTTGACTTGATGTTTAGTTTGAGACCCCATTTCAGCCAATCCTACAGGAAAATATTATCTTAAGCGTTTGGAAATTGGACAATGTTTCCGAACCAACAAGACATATTTCAATAAATTCTTTGTACTAAAAATAAATGTTAAAGTTTGGGTTTTAACCACAGAGTACATTTGAGGTGTCCTGGTTGTGCAGATTGCTTGGTTTTGCTTGTCATAATGTGGGAACCGGGAGATCATAGTGAGTTATTATGAGGTGTAGTGACATGGGAATGTAAATAACATGGCTCATCCCATAAGCAATTCAGAAACAATAGCATGTAATTCACTAATACATATGAGCTGTTTCTATACATAGCACAGGGCTATTTCTTTTATTGTATTTCAATAGTCTACCAATTAATGTAAAACAAATAAATACAATAAACACACATTGAGGTGTATTTGAGTTATTGTATTTAAGTGTTTAGAATTTTGAAATTCTTATTTTTAATACAAGATCACAGGGTTGATAACAATTTTGAAATTCTTATTTTTAATACAAGATCACAGGGTTGATAACAATTTTGATTTCCTATATTGAATTGGTGGTTTTAAAAATATAATTTTAAATACAACTTTTTATTGTATAGTTTTGACCACTAGTTAGAGATGTGGCACGCAAAACAGGTCACCTGAAATGTTGAACAATGTCATGTATTTGTGCCCTACGTATGTCATGTATTTGTGCCCTATGTATGTCATCTATTTGTGCCCTACGTATGTCATGATTTGCTCCCCATGTCATCAATTCAGCATCATATCAGCATCTTTGAGAACACGTCTATAATCCGGGAGCGAGTGATGGTCTCGCTGTCTTGCTCAGCGACAGAACAACATGAGTTTTTTCACTTCGTCAGCACGGGGATTAGAACAAGCAACCTTCGTATACTGGCCAAACGGTCTAGCCTACTAGGCTTCCCCGCCGCCCGATGCTGCATGTGAATGCATGTGTGCTGTGTGCGCTCACCTTGGCGCTCTCTGGGTACTCCTCAGGGGTGCAGTGTAGCAGAACATGGCCTTTACTGGGGAGGTTCATGTAAACAGTGTTGGCTGCAATATCATCAGGCACTGTCAGCTTGTCGTAGCGATGGTCACTCATCTGCTGCATGATCTACAGACACAGACGGGATCCCAGATAGATGGATGGTAAGCAGTTAAGGACACATCATGCCATGACCTCTCCAAATGTAACCATTTGGAAGCTATGATGTTTTTCACAATGCAAGGTAGAAGCTTCAACACTGGAAATACCTTAAAGGAGGAGGGGTAAATACCATATTAGGAGTGGGGAAAACAAGAAGCAGATCCTACTGTTGTTGACTGGTCTAGTCCTAACCTCCTTCTACTCTCTGGGTGGTTGGGACTTAATGCAGAACACAGACAGCAGCAGACAGATGGACTAACATTCTTTCACGGCAGATGTCATGTTATTTATGCAATGTGTCTGGGCTGAGGGGGGGAAGAGCAGCAGTCCAGCTGCCATGTAGAAGTCAAACCACTGAAGATGCTGAGAGCTGAAAACACAGCAGTTGTGTGTCTTCAAAATATTCACCAGCAGAACATCTGTGAAGAACTACCAAAACCTATACTCCTACTTCTCCACCTCTGCTCCATCCTGTCAGTCTTCTGTCAAATCTTCTGGTCCCTTCTTGTAAATCAACTGAGCTGATTTTTGTTTAATTGAGTAAATGTGTTGTGTGTCTGTTGGTGTGTGTCAGTGGAGGCTCAAATGACTGTCTGGACTGGCGTGCATAGAATGTAATTAAACACATTAAACATGGTGTGATATAACCATTCAATTCCTCCATTTCAATCATTAATATGAGAAAAATATGAGCCTTTCCCCTAAATTAAAATGTACTAGCCGGCACTGGTGTGTTTCTGTGTACTGTAGAGTTACAGTTACATGAGGGGTTGTGTATCTTTGTGTGGAGGGTTACAGTTACAGGAGGGGTTGTGTGTGTTTGTGTGGAGGGTTACAGTTACAGGAGGGGTTGTGTGTGTTTGTGTGGAGGGTAACAGTTACAGGAGGGGTTGTGTGTGTTTGTGTGGAGGGTAACAGTTACAGGAGGGGTTGTGTATCTTTGTGTGGAGGGTTACAGTTACAGTTACAGGAAGGGTTGTGTGTGTTTGTGTGGAGGGTTACAGTTACAGTTACAGGAGGGGTTGTGTGTGTTTGTGTGGAGGGTTACAGTTACAGTTACAGGAGGGGTTGTGTGTGTTTGTGTGGAGGGTTACAGTTACAGTACAGGAAGGGTTGTGTGTGTTTGTGTGGAGGGTTACAGTTACAGTACAGGAAGGGTTGTGTATGTTTTTGTGTAGGGTTACAGTTACAGTACAGGAAGGGTTGTGTATCTTTGTGTGTAGGGTTACAGTTACAGGAGGGGTTGTGTATGTTTTTGTGTAGGGTTACAGTTACAGTAGCGATTGTGTGTTTGTGTGTGGAGGGATACAGTAAAGTGATTGTGAGTGACTCTAGTGTTAATCCTTCCTTCTGGTTCTCCACAAGTGTCTGTATAACCCCGCCCCCATCCCCTGACGTAAGTACGACGTGGTAAAAGAACGGTTCTAGACCAGCAAAGAGTTGGTGCCGCTCTGGAACCAGTTTTCCAGGCCGAGAGTCGGTTCTTTGGCTGTCGAAAAGCAAATAACTGGTTCAAATTAGGCACCGGCCCCGAACTTACCCAGTTCTTTCTTTGGTCGAAAAGGGGTATGTGTGACATGAACAATGGGCATTGTGGCTCGGCCTGTTCACACATGACTCCAACTTGGGGTTGGCTGCTGTTTTGTGTGATTGGACCATTTAGTGGAGTGGTGGCCAATTGAGGGAATGACCATAAACACATTTGTTGATGTCTGCCTTTTTGCATGATCACAGCAGTTCTATTTTAAAACAAGGCCATGGGCATATCAACTAAATGAGTCAGGGGCATAAATGTAAAAAAACCTTCCCTATCTCAGCTGAAGCCCGCCGGGCCTCCAGAGCCAATAACTGCAGAGAGCCAGTCTGGCAATTATAGGATTTCAGCAATGAGGTAATATAAACCGAAGGATTTGCAGAATTGGCTTAAAAACTAACACAAGTAAATGCCATTCTTTTCTTATCGACAGAGATGTCCAACACATTACTGGTATTATACACCACACAATGAGTTCTAAAAATGTCCAGAGGAATAAAATGTATGGCTGAATGGTAGACTGAGTTCAAAGGTTTCAAAACAGACGTTGGCGCCTGCATAGAAATAATATCACTATGATTCAAAAATGCCATAATTGTGGCCAGGACAACCTACATTCTACTGCAAAATCATTAACATGTGTTGTTTCTATAGACAAATTCTATAGTTCCGTAACATGAGTCTTAAACCACAACTTGTAAATCAATCCCAAAAGAAATACATTTACTACATAATTCATTCCACAGTGACAATGTTTTTGTTATTTTGAGTCAATGAGGCTAAAGTGCAGACTGTCAGCTGTAATATGAGGCTATATTCATACATATTGGAAAAAAACTTTCAGAAATGACAACAATTTTGTACATGGTTCCCCCATTTTCAGGCACCATAAAACATTGGAAAGTTTAACACAATGTAGAATAAAGTAAAAATTGTCTATATTTGATTATATATATTTTGCATGCAATGAATGCTTGAAGTCTGCGATGTATTGATGTCAACAGACACTGGGTATCTTCCCTGGTGATGCTCTGCCAGGCCTGTATTGCAGCCATCTCCAGTTCCTCTTCAGGGGACTTGTTGGCTTCAGTCTCCTCTTCAGCTTGTAAAATGTTTGTTCAATTGGATTCAGATCTGATGATTGACTCAGCCAGACAAGGATTTTCCACATTTTAGCCCTCAAAATCCCCTTTGTTCTCTAGTAGTATGTTCAGGGTCATTGTCTTGTTTGCATGATGAAGTGCTGTCCAATGAGTTTGGAGGCATTTGTTTTTTTCTGGGCAAATAAAATATTTCTGTAGACTTCAGAATTCTATGTTTTACTTCTGTCTGCTGTCACATCGTTGATTAAGACAAGTGAGCCTGTTCAACTGGCAGCCATACAGGCCCAAGGCATAACACCCCCTCCACAATGTTTCACGGATGATGTGGTGTGCTTTGTATCATGGCAATTTCTTTTTTTCTCCATACTTTTCTCTTTCCATCACTCTGGTAAAGAGGATATTATTCCTTGTCCCATCGGTACACAATACCCTTTCCAGAACTGTTGGGAATCTTTAGTTGCTCTTTAGCAAACTGTAACCTTGCCTTTCTGTTCTTTAGGCTTAACAGTGGTTTGCATCTTGTAGTGTATCCTCTGAAGTCCTGCTAGTCTTCTACGTTTGGTACACTGACACATTATAACACCTGCATCCAGAAGTGTTTTTGATCTGTTGGGCTGGAGGGATTTCTTCACCATAAAGCATATTCATACAGTGTTCATCCACGGTCTATCAGGTCTTTAAGCTTTGGATGTCTCTTTCAAATATTCAAGTGCATCAATCCCAAACCAGTTCAATCCAAATACAAAAAACAGGAATAGTTGTCTGTTCCGATGAAGATACATTTTTTGTTGTTGTGATTTTACCCGATTTTCTTCCCTTCTTAATTCCCTCTCTAATCCTGCCTTGACGGCACAGCTCTGCAACTATTTGTACAGATCTGTGGGATAACGAGGGGACGCACATGGTTCATGCAACCACATGTCGCCCTAGCTGACGATTCTTGTTTTCGTACTGTTCACCCAACACCGAAGCCTTTAGTCGGATCATGCACGGGACGATTACGTTCACCGACTATAATTCTGCAATTGAATTTATTCATGCACCTGATCGGAAAAACATGGATTCGCTGGAGAGCGATGTGGCAGGATAGATAATCTGATTTATCGAACCCAAACCCCAGGCAGCGTTATGCCAATATAGCTCTGCCTCATGCAGGAGGCCAGGAGAAAGTGAGAATGATGAAGAGACCTTTACAGTATCAAAGCATACTGACCTTAAAATCTTTCTGGTTAAATTTGAGTGCATTTCTTTCTTTTTAAATTCTGTTGGACACTGATGAGGGAGAGAACACATTTCTGGACACTTCCTCAGTTAGTTGATTAGATCAGTGTGTGACATTGTGGTGGAATCAGAAGGCAGGAGCAGTGGTTAACTCCTGGGGAGTGTTTTATGACACACTGGCCTGCCAGCACACGTCTGGCCCTGGGTGACTATAATGCAAAAAGCCAGACCACAGAACTGTGCATTATGAACAGGTTCTGTGAAGAAAGTGGCATGGTTCTTAATGCAAGACGGGCTGGTTTGAGTATTTCAGAAAGTGCTGATCTACTTGGATTTTCCTGCACCACCATCTCTAAGATTTACTACGAATGGTCCGAAAGAGAAAATATCCAGTGAGTGGCAGTTATATGGGTGAAAATGTCTTGTTGAGTTGAATAACCAGATTGGTTCGAGCGGATGAAGGCAACAGTAACTCAGATAGAAAGGCAACAACTAAAATAACCACTCGTTACAACCAAGGTATGCAGAAGAGCATCTTTGAATGCACAACATGTCGAACCTTGAAGCAGATGGGCTAAAGCAGCAGAAGACCACACCGGGTGCCACTCCTGTCAGCCAAGAACAGGAAACCGAGGATACAATTTGCACGGACCCCACACAATTGGACAATAGAAGACTGGACAAACATTGCCTGGTCTGATGAATCTCGATTTCTGCTGCCAAATTCAGATGGAAGGGTCAAACTTTGACATAACCATGAATGCATGGAGCCATCCTACATTGTATCAATGGTTCAGGCTGGTGGTGGTGGTGTGTTGGTGAGAGGGATATATTCTTCGCACACTTTGGGCCCCTTAGTACTAGTTGAGCATCGTTTGAATGCCATAGCCTACCTGAGTATTGTTGCTGACCATGTCCATCTCATGTACCAATCTTCTAATAGCTCCTTCCAGCAGGATAACGCACCATGTTACAAAGTTAACATCCTCTCAAACTGGTTTCTTGAACGTGACAATAATTTTCATGTTAAGCACAGAGTTTGTGGTTTGACTGGTTAAGTCTGTTTTCTGAAGATGGCGCCTGGCTGTTAACACGAACTAGTGCTGGGTGGTATGTCCTAAAATGTATTTCACGGTATATGACGGTATTTAATTTTTTTCCATGCATAATCAGGGGTTCCCAGTATTTTCTACTGGCTGAGATAGGAATTATTGCAGTAGATTCGTACATTTTTTGGTTTTCCAAGACGATCTTGCTGCTAAAGTGGTGGAGCAAATTGCTTGTATCCGATGTTGTGAGTAGAATTTACAGCTGTTGCACAAAATAAAAATAAGACTAGTCGTAATTAAGTCCACTGTAAGCAACGCGCGTCCGTGAAATGAGAATATTACTAGTGATAGTTGCTACGTGAGTTGACTCAACAGTGTAACCCTATGGGGCGAATATGCTATCTTGAAATAAATCGCTTACATGTTATTATCAACATACATGTTATTATCAACGTTTGTCAATATGTAAAAGGCCCTTACGGAAATATCCCAGTGCATATTTACCTTCTATATCGTAAATGGGCCTCTAAAATTGCTCATTGTAGGGAGTGAACATGTTGCCTAATAAGTCTCTGAGTAGTGTTTACCTTTTCTCTTCAGTCTCCCGAGTCCTGACATAGCTAACCTTTCGTAGTTCATCCATCGCCGACGACAGGTTAAACTTACTCGATGGCAAAAATTTTAAACTAGTGCTGCAATTTAATGTACTGCATTGTTACGCTATTATTATTATTATTAACACCAGACATCGATAAACCCTTCCCATGTTGTAGCCTAAAAAAACATTCATTTCACATACAGCTCCCTCCCTTTTCTGGTTCACGGGGGAACTTGTAATTTTCTTCTACGCTTCCCGGTCTTTCATTGCAGCCAAACGCGCCACAGTTGTGCATTTTTTTCCAGTGATTTCTGTAATTTTTAAAACAATGTATTACATTTTTTCCATTAATCGCTACGCTATGTCAATGGGAATCAGCTGAATGTTGGGCTCCAACATGGAGTCCACAAAATACGTTACCACCTCGAAACCAATCGCATAACGGGATAGCTCAGAACACTCAATTCCCTAGTTGGCCACTCTCTCTATTATATGGCTCTGTTTAAAACGTTCCAACGTCGCCCACTGGCAACCGTTTCGTTCCATAAGCCATAAAGTGTAAAAGAAAAGAGAAGCTACCATTAAAATACTTGCATTACATTGGCTTAAAAATATATTATTTTCATGTAATTATAAATTCCACTAATAATAAATAGATCCCTAAATTCGATGTGCCGTCAAGAGCATTGTAAATAGCTAATCCCCTTTACTAATTGTTCTGAGTTACAAAGCCAAATAATGCGTGTTTGCTGTGGTGCACTACGGTATGAAAAATACATGGAATTAGCTGCTTTAACTAACTTCAGTTAGACAAAACAACCAACATTGTCCTAACTTGAGAAAGATAACAGAAAAAATATTCACAATTTAGCATGAGGAAGGGCAGTGAAGCGTCAGTTTTAACAAGCATTAATGTTCAATACTGTAGTGATGGAAAACAATGTTTTGGGATGGATCACACAGCTGAAAGTGACTGATTAAGATTAGTTTGTAACGTAGTTAGTACCGTTTTAACAAACAACACGTTGGCTATTTCCAGGCATTTGATTGATCCATGTAGTTCGCTGCTAACGTAAATAATGTGCCCTGTATCTTCGATTGAACAAAATGGTCTTTCTCCAAAGAAATACAGCTAAATCTTAATGCCATTAGAGAGTCAGAAAAACAATACATTTAAAATACCTAATTTATATAAATCAGCATCTTGCGCCCTGGCTGTGCCTGCTGGCTACTACGCGTAGCTCATTGAGAGCTTACGCCCGGCTGGTGAAACAGGTATAAATATAAAGTCAGACGTAAAGGGCATTTTAGGTCGGAGGTACAGTTAGGACCTATATATCCAGCTGGTGCAACCGGCCCCTGAGCACTACTGTTTACCCTCCCCACGCCTCGCAGTCGCACCCTGCGTGTTTAGAAGCGCAACATTGAAAAGGGTCTGAACTGAAACAGTGTTGCGCAGCATAGCGTTCCGGACGTTATGTATTCAAATACACCGGTATCGCGGTATATAAAAAATTCATATCATAACAAAAATAAACACCGGTATTCAGTGTGAACCGGTATACCGCCCAGCACTAACCCGAACGGTAATGTCTTTTAATCTATATTTCTAATAAACTGTCTGTACACTTACAAAGTTCTCAATGCCTTGGTTTGCATGTAGGGACCCTCATTATGCTACCGTGGAAGTGTGGTGCTATTTTGAGCCTTATTAGTGGTAAATAATAGTGTTTTATTTTTACTTCATCCATGCCCACAAAACTAGCATTATAAGGTAATTATCAGTTCACACTAAAACTGGGCACATTCGATTAGCATGAAAACATATCACAGAGAACAGACGACTCTGTACCAATGTGTTATTAACCCCTAGGTTAATTTTGCGCCGGAGTTGTCCATTAAATGGCCTCCACAGTAACCAGATCTAAATCCAATCAAGCAACTTTGGAATCTTGTGGAATGGGAGATTCGCATCATGTGCAGCCAACACATCTGCAGCAAATGTGTGATGTAATAATATCAATATGGACCAACATGTCTGAGAAATGTTTCTAGCACCTTGTTGAATCTATGCCATCTATGGGGTCTGTGGTGGGCCAGTTCGGAGGTCCAGGAGGCCAGTCAACCTGGAGCCCTGCCCTAGTGAACAGAGACAGCATTTCAGTATAAGTCAGAGTTAGCATTTCAGTATTAGTCAGAGTTAGCGGTTCAGTGTAAGTAAGAGGGACTATTTTTGGGAATGACTTAATGGCTGAGGCTTGGCAATGTTAGCAGCAGAGAACCATGATTGTTATGAGTATGTTGGGATGACGGAATTCATCCTGTCCATGTCCTCAACTTGGGAGGGCTAAACAAAGCAGGACTGCAGACTAATCAATGCGCAAACACACAGCACATGGGGACTTGCTCACAAACACACTGGCCAAGACACACACACACACACACACACACACACACTTGTTCACACATAAACAAACACACATGCAAACATTTTGTGTCATGTTACCTACAACAAGCTACAACATATCAGAACCATGTCTTGGTATCAGGCCAGTCATAGCAACATGCAGTAGGGCTAGGAATTGCAAGGGACCTAACAATATATATTATCACGACACTTGGGGACTGATATGATATGAATTTTGGCCTTCATGATTCTGTATGTTTTGTGAATCAATATTGTGAGTTTTAGCCTATTTTCTTAATTAGACTATGCTAAAAGAGTTCAATAATTTATTCGAAGACAATAATCAGACAAAAAATGTTGTTTTAATAAAGGCACAACAATAATTCAAAAATAGTTTCAGAAAAATGTATATGCCAGGATTACATATAAATGGTAATCCACCCAAAACAGTACACTCCAATGTTATACACAGCAATGTGAGGCAAATATTTTATGAATAAATACATAAATATCAAGTGCCATTGATTTTTCAGCATTTCATATAGTAATTTAGCAACCCACATAAGCTTCTGGCTAGCTAAATACAGTTTACCTTAAAAGACACTAATACAAAGCCAATATCAGCATTAGAAATAGTTATATAAGATCAAACAGATTTCAGTTAAATAAAATGAACAAATAAGGACCGAACGGGAGAGGGCTTTTCCCTCATTAACCCCATTTTTGGATTAAAACTTGTGTTTGAAATATTGTAGTTTTGATATGGTTTGTTTTCTTCTCTCAACATGCAGATTTAACTCCATAGTTACCCTACTTAGTAATTTAGAATTTTCTAATCATCATTTGGAACCATATCCATCATATAGAACAGTGGTCCTCAAACCCTTCCATGGAGGGCCTAGTGTATGCTGGTTTTTGGTCTTTCCCTTCAATTAGAGCATAATTAGGACCTAGACTGCCAGGTGAGGGGAGATCTTAACCAATTAGTGAGCTAATCCATCAGGCTTGTACAAGGTAAAAGCAAAAACCTGCATACACTAGGCCCTCCATGGAAGTGTTTGAGGACCACTGATATAGAAAATCCTATTAGGGAATTCTAGTAGATAGACCTGGATTGGTTCCTATGTAAATCCTATAAAATAAGCCAAAAAACAGATTCCTATAATATTAAACTGTTTTAATCTCAAATGAGTCGATTAGATCCTATTATGATAATATATCTTAAAGGACCATTTTATTAGGGGTGTATGGTCTTAGTTTCAGTGAAAAATATAATGAAAAATAAATGAAATAGAATGAAAAAGAAATTAAAGTGCTTCAGTCACCCTGATATTAGCTACGTTGCTAAATTCAGTCATGTTCTGAGTGCAAACAGCAGGAAGTCATATTACAATGTTTAGAACATAATAATACATAACAAGGTGATTTGGCAGCACCACATACTGTACGCTAAGCACCTTGACACAACTCGTTTTGTAATGCGTGTGTGTTGCTCGCCTATATTGTAATGAACACTTCTTCCTTTGTGCATTTTTTTACTTTCTCCCTGCAGTTGTTGTCATCTACACAATATATCAGTAGTTAGCTAGCTAGGAGTTTAGCTATCAGTTGAAAAGCCTAGTCTGACTCTAAAGTGCGACTTCACTTGGACATGAACCGCATCACTTCTATCCATTCAATGGATTAATTGGACATTGTGTGCTCTGTTTCTTGCATATTCTGGCACAACAAGCCGAATAACTTAAAGAACAGCATCATATCCAGATAGATTATCGAAGTGGCAAGCAAATACAGTTCATGTGTCAAACAAAATGGTTTTGCTGTGGCGCAATGCCACAGTAAAATGAATGCAGTGAAAAGCTGTAAGCCTGACTTGCTCTGCACAACTCACCGACATGTTTTGCACAGACTGTTTATCTGTGCTTTGTTGTCTGACTTCAAAAAGACAAACCACTGTCATATTACCTAAGAGGTACTTTTTTAGTCACAATTTCTTTATTTACTTTTCTTTCTTTCAATCTGATTTCGCTATCAATCGTACTCACGTTTCAACCATTAATTCAACACGGGCTGTCAGTCACCAGTGTGAGGCTGTGATTAACCAGTGTGGGAAAATACCTGAACGTGCATGCAGTGTCATTGGCTGCTGCTGTTTGATTGTCTGTTTGTGTTATATGCAAGTTAGCGGTGTTGATGTTTGAGGAACGTTTACTACAAAAACATATTACTTTATCGAAATTATTACATACGTTTATCATCAATATAGATTTTTTTATCATGATAAAAAATTATATTGCTTTATCGCCCAGCCCTAAGGCCAATTGACGATGTATGCTTAATGAAACCATAGCTGGCTAGGGGAGATCTCAACTACCTACATTTAGAGGTAATGCTGGATTCACACCAGGCATGGCAAAAAATCCCCCTACGCAGACGCGGATTAATGCACAGGCTTGCGTAGGCTGCAGCCTAGGGGCCCCACGTGTGCAGGCGCCTCGGATTGGCCAACCAATTTTTTTGTATTTTTAATTTACTGCAGCGCGAACAAAAAATACCCTAATAGCTTGTTTGCATATGACGTCAAGTCACTGCGTTGCCATGGCGCGAAATACAGATGGAGGGCATGAAGTGATTTGCTACATTTAGGAAGCACTATAACAAACTGAAAATGCCTATGTTTTGCATCGTTTATGGTTGCTCAAATCGATCAAACCGAGAAACCACAAGGAGTTTTTATTGTGTACCAAAGGTTGTTGTTCATAAGGGAGAAAAATGCCAGAAAAACGCCAGAAAATTGCCAGAAAAAATGGCTTGCAAACCTACGTCTACTGTTGGGAGTAATAAAATCGAAAATGCCCGTGTGTGCATTGATCACTTCGTCAAAGGTGAGATAACACAACTTATGTGGCTATGTTTGTGTAACATACCAGTTGTATTTTGCCTATGTTTAAAACAATAAATAGAACAAGCAACACGTACTAACAGCTAACAGTTAAATACAGGCGAAATTAACTAAAGCATCTGTACCTACCAGAGGTGGGCAAATTACGGCCCGCGGGCCAGATGCGGCCCGCCGGGCGTTTTTACCCTCCACAGTCTCCCGCGATTGTATCGTGATTATCTAGCGAACCCTATAAGCTAGCAACTAAAGCTTGGTAACGTTGGAAAGAAAGTTGCTCATCCTTGTGAGTTTATGAGAGCTGGAGCTATCGCGCCTCGAAGTCGGTCATGTTTTTTTTACTTTTGTCTTTTTTACTAAACACATTACAGACAGGAAGTAGGATGTGAAAATGACAAAATAGCAACGCTGCAATGATGTAGGAAATCATCCAGCACAATACCAACATGGTACCAATATGGTTGGAAAGAGGGGGTTCCGCTGATAAAATAATGCAAATAATGAGGAGTGGTTCATCCATGTGGATTAATGACAGTCGGAGATATCGCGTCACAAAGTTGGGTACTTTTCACTGACAATATTTGGTAAACTAAAAACATTACAGTCAAACAAGGAAATGGTGTAACAAAAGTAGGATGCGCGTAACTGTGTGGGGGGCGGGGTCAATTTAATAAACTAACATTTCCTATTTTCCTATCGCTATAAAATGCGGCCCTTCACTTGGTTTCAAAAGCTCAATGTGGCCCTCAAGCAAAAATAATTGCCCATATCTGATTTAGACCTACAAAGAGCTATTCCTTAACATTGGCAACACAACAGTTGTGGTGTAAAGAACAAAACCAAAGTTTCCACACGTCAACATTGTGCACAAATTCAAATTCAATATGCAATGCAAGTTCTAGGTTATGTTACAATAGAAAATCCATTGACTCAATACTTTGACTTAAGGAAAGAACAATTTGCTGCATGTCATCCCTTCTCTCCCTCACTCCCGCATTTAGTGGCTCTCTTCAGCTGTTCTTACGAAGTTATGAACAATTCTGAATTGTTTGGTTGATGTGACAAAATACTTCAGACTTTGAACTTGAATTATTTAAAGGCAAAAAAGCGTAATGAAAAAATATTATTCCTGGACAGTACTATGTTACTCAATCATTTCTTAAGATTTATCTGTACACACTTTCATCCAAATTAAACGTTTTTAGCACTTAGGGAAGTTGGATGCGCAGGTGTAGCAACTAAAATTAGGGGTGAGGAGTAGACATGCAACTCAAATGTTTATATGTCTCAATTTTGTGGGTTGTTGAGTAGGTTGGATAGTAGATGGATGATAGTGAGCCAGAATACATAGTGAAGAGAGAGAGTGTGTCATTGAGTGTTTATTGCAACCCATACACTGCACACAAACATGCATTTCAGCAACAGCTGGAAGAACATCCATATGCCAAAAGACTCCAGAAGCTCCAAAGAATGCAGAGATGTGTGAGTAAACCTCCACAAATTACACCCTAAATTATGAATTTCAGAAGTAACTGTGATTGTCATTGATATTTTACAGTAATCAGAGAGCTATGGACAGGAGGTTGTAAAGAGACCTTGTAAAGGCCACTCTAAAATCTGCAGTCATCAGCCAGCTTTGCAGCCTACTGAATTGCTTATTTTGCAATTGAATTGCAATTCAGTAGGCTGCGGAGCTGGCCGTGGTGCTGAATCCACCTGTTTTGGCTTTAAATGACTGCCAGGGAGTTGTCAGTTTCACTCCATCAACAGTTTTGCTCCCTCAAAACTTATGCCATTTGTGGCATTGTGATGTGTGATGTGTGATGAAACTGCACATTTTAGAGTGGGCTTTTATTGTGGCCAGCCTAAGGCACACCTGTGCAATAATCATGCTGTCTAATCAGCATCTTGACATGCCACACCTGTGAGGTGGATGGATTATCTCTGCAAAAGAAAAGTGCTCACTAAAACAGATTTAGACAGATTTGTGAAGAATAATTGCGAGAAATGGGCCTTTTGTGTACATAGAAGAAGTCTTAGATCTTTGAGTTCAGCTCATGATAAATGGGGGCAAAAACTTCAGTGTAGTTACATTTCCATTGTGATTGTTTTGGGGCTGTTGAGGCAGAGGGTTATATCTGGTATTTTTTCCACTTATATCTCTGTTGATGTTAGTTTTGTTTGTAGTGTTTCTTGATCATAATTAAAGGGCTGATTCAAAGCACTGGGCCTTATGCTTGTTTGTATTTGTGTTTTGTCTGTAATGTTCAATTTCTCTGTTTATCTATGTGGTGTGGTGGTAATTGTCTTACTGTTGTGGTCCACCACTTGAAGCAATGTAAAGAAAACACTGTAATGTTGGCTGTCTCAATGTGTGTGTATGCCAGTTCACCATACTTGCGTGTGGACCATGTATGGCACAAAATAAATTTTTCCAGTAAAGCACAATGATTAGGGGAGGGGGCTCACACAAAGAGAAGCCTAGGGGCCCCTGACCACCTTAATACGCCCCTGACCATACGGCACAGTCACGCAGACACAGTTGTACACCGCAATCAACATCGTAATCAATCTTCCTCATCTTCAAGATGGAGGACAACGTTGCAAACCTATCCAATAAACCCATAGGTAAACGCGACATGTTAGCTCTTCCTCTGTGGTACATCAACTTCCGGATCTGGTGCCGTACGGCAAAGCACTGCACAAGTTGGATAATTTCAACTCTTGCGACACACCCGCCGCACTGCATCCACATTTTGCCAGATCCGGTAGATTTGCCGCAGTGGTGCGCATTGTTTTTGAATGAAATAAGTGGACTTCTGCCGCAATGCAAAAAGTTTGCCGTGCCTGGTGTGAATGCAGCATGAATCCAGCATAAGCTCCAGACTCTGGTGAAAGGGGGTTGGAGCCTCAGCTCGGCTGTCTGTCTGTGCCATTCCTCTCTCCCCCTACCTGGCTCCCTGGCTTCTGCTTCCTCCTGTTCTCTCAACTCAAAAAATATTTAAAATACCCCCCCCAAAATACTTAAAACAAATTGAATTATGTAAATATTAAAGCTAATATTCCAAAATATTTTCTTAGATTTGTGGTAACAAACTTGTAATGTAATATTGCATTCTGATATTCAAATAATTTTACTACAATTATTTATGTGTATATTTCGCAGTGTTTGCCCGCAGCCACTTATTGTGTAGTGTAAAGTAACTATTACCTAGTAACATTAGCTACCCTAGAAGATGTCCCCATTACTGCCCTGGGGTATTGGGAATTATATTTTAGACAAGAGTTAAGAGTGCCCCCTATTGGCCTTAGAACACCACTTCCAACAGCATTGGTCCCCCACCCAAGGACTAACCAGAATCGACCCTGCTTAGCTTCAGAAGAAACTACAAGTCTGGTACACGGCCTATACTGCTGGCAATTTTTTGTTGATCATTAAGTTTGGGCGAGTTACGACTACTACTTCACTATAAATGACAAAAAGCATATCCATGTGGCTCAGTTCACAGAACATGGCACTTGCAATGCTAGGATTTGATTACCACAGGGAACAAGTTTGAGAAAAATAATGTATTCACTCATTAGTTATCGGCTTTGGATAAGAACATCTGCAAAATGTAGATGAGCTACAGTCACAGCAACACCTCTATGTTCAATCCAGTTACATACATAACTACAGCAACCCATTTACATTCATTACAATAGCCTTCACAACAACCCTCTCTAAGTTAATTAGAGTAATGTTTACATGGCCCCACTTCCAGCCTGAGCAGAACATCACCTAATTAGAAATATGATCTCAGGCATTCATTAATGTCCATTATAGATACAGCTAATTGGTGGTTGGAGAGGGTGAAGGGGTGGTGTAATCTTTAATTATAATGCAGTGACACGGTCTATCCTTAAATCATGCTAATGGCCTTACTCTCCCATCTCAGCAGAATCTAATTATCAAGCCTTGGTAATAGAAGGATGTTTTATAATGAGCTTCCAATGTGTTTGGAGTAAAAAAGGGTTGCAGTGTTATAGTCAAGCAACAATTGTTCGAGTTTGAGTAATTTGTGCTCGAGTCTGTATCGAATCAAAAGTCATGATAGCGATGGTCAAGTCAAGTCTGAATCCAGACATCATTTGTTAACTATTCCCTATGGCAGTAGTCTAGTCACCGGCCTGGAGATTACAAAATGTTGTACCTCATTACCATTGATTTGTTTGCATTTGGTCTGATTGGGGACATTTGGCCAATATATTTTTTCTCCCATCAATTATTAGCATTTTATAATGTACATATGATTATCTGTGTAGATAGTGAAGGAGGAACAAAGACAAATGCGAAGGCAAAGTGAAAATAAACGGCACTTCAATAAACAGAAAAAACTTTTACAAAATAAATTGGCCATGAAGAGTCAAAAACACAAATTATGTAGATTATAGAACCACCTAAGAAACACTTGGCATACACTAACACATTGACAATGAACTAGAAAACCAACAACACACAGGGACTATACACTACACCGATATTAAAAGGGAAACAGCTATGCCTTGTTAATTGAGTGAGAATGGTGATCTACTGGTGGAAAGGAAACATGTGATGACAGTCATGTGAACAAAGGTCTTGGAAACAAAGACCTGACACCATAAATAAAAAGGGAAGTGGCTAGGTGCACCTCCACAGGCTCACCAGGAAGCGGGGGACCATGACAGTCCATTATAAAACATAACTCACCTTGCTGGATTGGGAATAGGTCATTTAAATATGAAATGTTTTTGCATTTCACCTAGCTTGAATTAAGTCAACACAATATTTTTTTAAGTAATAGACTGTTTTGCATTATATGTAACAATAAGTAACATCATATACACAACTTATAAAGGGAACAATAATATCTGGGCTAATACATTTTAGTGTGCTCAGGGAGAATTTGAAACAGATAACATGCTACCTTTGAAACAGGTAGCATATATATAATTATTTTTCAAGTTTCAAGAGACGTGGGTAGGCCTACTGTTCCATGCTTGCTCAATGAGCATATTTGATTGTATTTTCACATTTGGTAGAATACATTTAGCAATAAATGGTTGCCTGGTGAGATTGTTTTGAGCATATTTTCCTGTTGCCTATTATTATTGTACATTGTCTCTATGTAATCAATTGGAATAATTGTAACATGCTACATTTCTAAAAATCCACACCGTGGATTTACAGTATGTATGTTTTGTAAAGACGAGTAGAATTTCAAGTTCTAATGGTGCTTATTTTTCAATAAGCTTAAGGGGAAAGGGAGAGAGGCTGCAGTGACAGGTAGTGGTTAAATGGGAGAAAGACTGGTGTGAAATGTGATGTAGTTTGCTGTAGACTCAAGCTGAAGAGATTTAGAGCTTGCCTGCCTACCTGCCTGCATCACAGTTGTTTCCCCCCAGCAGTTTAACAGCTGACTGCAGGATTTTGATATTCTGCCTACTATTTCTTTAATCTGAAAAATGCATGTACAACGTATTTGATATTTTTGTCATTTAGCAGACACTCTTATCTAGAGGAACTTACAGTAAATACAGGGAAATTACCCCATAGCAAATTAGGGTAAACAAAATGACCTTTGGCACAGTGGGGAATCGAACCGGCAACCTTTACTCCCTAATTAACCGCTGAGCAATCTGTGCCCCATCTGTGCACCACAGTGATGCACTCTGTTTTTTCAGTGCAGATAAGCAATCTTGACTGAGTGCTTTCTTAATTTATATGCAAATTGTTGTTGTTTGACCTAAAGATGTAAGGAGATCATGCAGTCAAATAAATAGCTGTTTTTCACAGTATGCGATGCTCTCACAAAAAGGGCAGTTTCCAAAGAACTGTTTAAAAAGAGCAGTTAGTTTGCTTCTGCATGCTGTGTCACACAGCGGAAAGCGGTCTCCTGCTTGTATTCTACCTAATCAATACACAATATGTCTGGGACACCAATGGTAGAAAGCAAGTCGGAGTCACAAGTCAGAGTCACGAATGCTCCAGTCCATGTCGAGTCACCAAAATTGCAACTTGAGTCGGACTCAAGTCTGAGTCCTGGAGTACAACAAAACTGGGGAGCTGTATAAGTTATAAAGCAGTTGAACTTACATTACATTTAAGTCATTGAGCAGATGCTTTTACACAGAGCAATTTACAGTGAGTGAATTACATTTAACAGAAACTAGGTGAAACAATCACAACTCTGTGCTGTGCTACCCAGAATTCGAAGTTGTGTTATAGCCTTATTAAGGCTGTTATGGTCTAATTATAATAATAGTTAATTTTTAAATAAATTTGAAAATATTTTCATTTAAAAACAACATCCAGATTTAAAAGTGTATGTGCAAATACCTGCTGACGTGACCCCAGTGAGCATCACGGGAAACTATCAGTGTAGCAGGCTACCAGGCGAACCAATGCAAAACCTTTAGCAGTTACTGTAATGCTACTGTATACATCAGTAATGCTACACTAGTTTAACAAAATGAAACAGAGCTCCCTGTTTAATTTCTTTAAAAAAAAAAATGCATTGATGATAACCAGCCGGACACAAGGCCTACATCAGCGAAGGAGGCTCTATAATTGTCCCCCTCAACAAGTGCGACTCCATGTGCACATACGCCTGTGGAGACAGAACCAGAGGACGCAGAAATGGCTAATGTTAACCCTACAGATCTCTCTGCAGCAGGGGAACCTACATGCCAAATGTTGTGCTTTCTCAGTCACCCAAACAGTCAGTGGAAGGAGCATGATTTTATTAGTGAAATGGTATGACCAGTACAGTTGAGTAGAGTATAGCATTAAACTGGACACTGGCGTTTGAAAGGGAACTTACAGAGGCTTTAGAGTCCAATGAACTAACTGAATTATTCAAGGATAAGCCACGCCCTCTTGTCCTTTAAGATGTCAACCTGCCCTGATAGGCTGTCCCAATAATCTTTCATGTAAATATAATTTGGGGTATGCAGTGTAGATTCTTGCCTAGTTGTTATCTGGTATCAAATCTATTGTTTGCAGGCCTATTTTATATTCATTTAATGTAAAGAATGATTGCACTGTGATGTTTACAATAACCCTAACCATCAAAGATTGGACTACTGTAGAGAAAATGTGATGTGGCACACCCTGGTTTTGAGAGGCACACCCAGTCTTTTTTCTGGTTACACTACAGCCACAACTCAGTAGTAAGAGCATTCAATATTTGAAAGACTGAATGGGCAAACAACTGTGCTAGAAAAGGAGCATACAAATAAACATTAAACATTTTTAAAGATGACAAATCATTGTACTCATTGAGGAGGAAGGTTATCCGAGGTTTCCTGGAGATTGGTAGAGTGTCTGTTGTTCTAGCCTCCAGTGGAGGCTGGTGCCATCATTGAGGAGCCGGGACAGAGAAGAGTCTTAAGTGCATGGATCGAGAGCTGAATGGCTGAAGGTTGGGACGGTCAGGACTCCAGACGTGGTGTTATGTGGGAGACCTTAGTAAGCCTGAACACTAGGCGGGCTGTTGAGTTGTAATGGTTTGGTGGCACACGCCAGGAGTCCTGCCAAGAGTGAGTAGCAGTAATCTAGACATGAGATGACGAGTGCCTGGATGACTACCTGTTCTGCTTCCAGGGAGAGGTAAGTTCTTACTCTGTGGTTATAGAGCATGAACCTGCAGGGATGAGTCACAGCCTTCATGTTAGCATTGAATGAGAAAGGGTATCATCCAGGGTCACATCAAGGATCTTTGCACGCTGGGAGGGCGACACTGTGCAGTTGTCAACTGTGATGGACATGTCCTGGAGTGGACTGGACTGGTCTACCCACAGAAGAAGTTCAGCTCAGTCTTGTCAGTGTTGAGCTTAAGGTGGTGTGATGATGTGAGACGAGGAGAGGTCCTAGAACAGAGCCTTGGGGGACACCAGTAGGGAGTGTCCGCACAGCAGACAACAATCCTCTCCATGTCACCTGGTAGGAGCGGCCTGCCAGGTAGGATGCAATCCAAGATTGTGCAGAGTGGGAGATGCCAAGATCCGAGAGTGTGAAAAGTAAGATGTAATGGTTCACTGTCCTTTTTCAGTCCCCACTTACGTTTTATTAGTTGATGTGATGGGGGATGGGAGACATTTTATATATATGTTTGGGGTCAGAGTTATATCTAGGTGCTAGACATAAGGCATGTCCATTTGAATGACTCCCCTCTGTCTCTGTCCTGTGCCCACGTCACTACTGTTGGTGATTACATTCTCGTACCAGCCCAGGACCACCAAACTGTGTTGATGCTACACAAAGACTGTGGTCACATCCCACCCATTCCTATTTCTGTCTATGGACACTAACTGAACACTGATAAACAATGTGGCCTTCATACAATGGGCTTTGCACCTTTACATTCCCCACCCGGTACAGCCAGAAGAGGACTGGCCACCCCATTGAGTCTGGCCCCTCTTTAGGTTTCTTCATAGGTTCAATCTACTTGGGAGTTTTTCCTAGCCACTGAGCATCACTTGTTGTTGCTTGCTCTTTGGGGGTTTTAGGCCGGGTATCTGTCAAAGCACTTTGTAACTGTAAAAAGGGCTTTAAAAATACATTTGATTGATTTATTGATTGTTCATGTAAAATGAGCTGGAAATAACAGAGGCTCACAAATACATGCAGATGCATGTGTAACAGCTAATGGTGATGCCAAGTAATAATGAGCCGTAGACAGACATGGATTCTTCTGTGATGATGGTTCCTCTCCACTCAGACACAGATACCACGCTTGGCCGATAGTGGGCGACATCTCACTGAAGAACAGCATGGATGAACCCTACCAACCAAATGGGTGTTTTTATAAACATTGTTTATTGATTTTTTTACACAAATTAATATCAATGTTAAAGAGCCTGTAAGTGTTATAAAAAAAGTGGTTTCAAGGAAAACAAACACATAGCATGGTCAGATTATACACATTGCAGTAAACATAATAACCTCATCCTTCAGGTCAGAACAAAAATAAACAAATAGAAAATAGAAGTGAATAAGATAAAGTGGAATCTCATTCAGGAAATACTGTGAAGGTGATTTCCCCTGCATAAGCAAGAAAAAGCCCCCCCCACATTTTTTAATGTCTATGAAGAGCCTTTCAGTGTATATCGGAATTTGTCAAGCTGTAAATTATTGAAAATATTTTTTTCCCATAGAGTGTGAGAAGGCGATTTCCCTCTACAAAATGGGTGTTAACTTAGATGTGTGTGTCAGGTGTGTGTCCTCTCCTGCCTCTAAGCTTTCAAACATGCCACATTCTCTACCATGTACTCTGTTGACAGAGAGCTGTATGCCAGGAGCGTATCCACTGCTCTACTACAATACACTCTACTACTAGTCTAAAAGTCACTGCTCCACACTTCACTACAATACAGGACCAACAGTGATTTTCCCCTTAGGAAAGATATATTGTGTGTATTTGTGTGTGAAACACAAAATGTTAAAACCTAAAGAAAATCATTACTTGTAGGACACCCTACTTTATTGAATGTTGGATGTTTCTGGGCCTTTATTTTTGTTTTTGGTGAAAACACTATAAACATGTCACCTACTGTAGATTGTGTTTCCACCAATAACAATTAAAGCATTGTATGCCTAACTCAAGTAACTGCATGTAATGGAACAATCTTACTTAAGGGCCAAAGTCATCAAATTACAAACTTTAGAAAATCATAAAATTAATTGTCTGTGCCATGTGAACGTGCCTTCTCTTCACCTCTGACAGGTATTGAAATATTCACCTCTTCTTTCTGATTTTTCTCCCCTCCCAATTGGTCATGTCCAATTCCCCCTAATTGTCCAATTCCCACTGCCCTGTTGCAGCTATGCAACTCCTTAGACAGTTGCGTGATGGTGAAGGGCGCTCAAATGCTTCCTCCAACCACAGGTCACTGAGCCAATCCGATTCCAAACACACTGCTCGTCCAACACAGAAACTTTAGTCAGTACATTGTGGGAAGATTACACATTCACCAACTATAGTTCTGCAATTGAACTATACAGTCGCTGGAGATTGATGTGGCAAGGATCGGTAGCCAACTTATCTATCCCTTAACCTGGGCAATGCTGTATCAATATAAGCTGCCTCATGCTGGAACTCTGGGCAAAGTCAGAGAAAAAGTGTTCACATTTTGAACTTGTGACCACCGTAATAGTTATTCCTTTCTTTGTTTTCCCTATGGCCTAAGCCAAATATTAATCCTTACATTAATGTACATTGGCTTGTACATTAACCCTTATATTAACCCTTACATTAGCCCTTACATTAACCCTTATATTAACACTTACAATGGCCCTTACATTAGCCCTTACATTAACCATTATATTAACCCTTTCATTAACCCTTACATTAACCCTTTCATTAACCCTTACATTAACCCTTAACTTAACCCTTACATTAACACTTATATTAACCCTTACATTAACCCTTACATTGGCAATTACTTTACCCCTTACAATAGCACTTACATTGGCTCTTATGGTAACCTTTATGTTAGCCCTTACATTGGCCTTTACATTAACCCTTATATTAACCCCTACATTAGCACTTACATTAGCCCTTACATTAAACCTTACCACAAGTCTTAACATAAACCTTACCATTACTTTTATGTGTATTTAAGACCTTCTTGGGTTACAATTGTGTGTATGATGCTATACGTCAACCCCAATATATGTTCATGTGTTTGACAACAATCCAATGTATTTGTCACGCCCAGCCCAGGGCGGAATGGCATAGACATGGAACTGAGAAATGGACTCTACCATAACTAGGTGATTTACTGGTTATTTTGAGTGAACATTTATGTTGTTAGATTGTTGTTAGAAGTATGTGCATTAACTATGTGTGGCGCCTTCCTCCTGTTCACCAAGAGATATCTGTTCTAATTTAGTTAACTTATGGCAGGTGTGTTCTATTGCTGATTTGTTGCAGTGGTGTAATCATGCTCTATATACAGTAAGATCAGGTGAACAGAAGGAAGGCGCGAGTCATAGTTTATCTGTTAATCATCTGTACGTGAAGTGTACTGGATCATTTGGAATTCCTGTATTGTATTGTGTTGAACTCTCTACGTCATGGCCTCACCACATTAGATGTGAGTTGTAAGTAGACATTGCATATGTATATGTATTTCCAGGCAGACTGCTAATCTAAATCTGCTAGTCACCTGAAGTTGTGTTTTCTCTGTATGTAATTATCGTCCTATGAAATTACAAATTGGAATGCTGTAGGATTTGGTTCATTAAACCTACAAACGCCTACCTTTGGTCTCCCTCCAATTACACACACCTACAGTCCTATGCAAAATTTAGGCACCCCTGACAATTTACATGACTTTCATTTATAAATAATTTGGGGTTTGGATCAGTATTTTGAACTATCAACAGGACAGTAATATTTCAGTAGTGACATTAGGGTTATTAGATGAACAGAAAATGTGCAATATGCATCAAAACGAAATTAAACAGGTGCATAAATTTGGGCACCCCAACAGAAATATCACATCAATATTTATTTGAGCCTCCTTTAACAGAAATAACAACCTCTACACGCTTCCTATAACCTGTAATGAGTGTCTGGATTCTGGATGAAGGTATTTTGGATCATTCCGCCTTGCAAAACATCTCCAGTTCAGTTAGGTTTGATGGTTGCTGAGCATGGACAGCCTGCTTCAAATCACCCCACAGATTTTCAATGATATTCAGGTCTGGGGACTGTGATGGCCATTCCAGAACATTGTACTTGTTCCTCTGCATAAATGCCAGAGTAGATTTTGAGCAGTGTTTTGGGTCGTTGCCTTGTTGAAATATCCAGCCCCAGCGTAACTTCAACTTTGTGTGACTGATTCCTCTACATTATTCTCAAGTATCTGCTGATATTGAGTGGAATCCATGCAACCCTCAACTTTAACATGATTTCCATTACCGGCACTGGCCACACAGCGCCCCAGCATGATGAAACCTCCACCAAATTTTACTGTGGGTAGCAAATGTTTGTCTTGGAATGCAGTGTCATTTTGCCACCAAGCAAAACACCCCTTGTTATGACCAAATAACTAAATTTTTGTTTCATCAGTCCAAAGCACCTTCTTCCAAAATGAAGCTGGCTTGTCCAAATATGCGTTTGCACATCTCAAGCGACTCTGTTTGTGGTGTGTGTGCAGAAATGTCTTCTTTCACAACACTCTGCCATACAGCTTCTCATTGAGCAAAGTGTGCTGAATTGTTGAACGATACACAGTGACACCATCTGCAGCAAGATGATGTTGTAGGTCTTTGGAGGTGGTCTGTGGGCTTTTTTTGACCGTTCTCACCATCCTTTGCCTTCGCCTCTCCGATATTTTACTTGGGCTGCCACTTCTGGCATAAACAAGAACTGTGCCTGTGGTCTTCCATTTCCTCACTATGTTCCTCACAGTGGACACTGATAGCTTAAATCTCTGCAATAGCTTTTTGTAGCCTTCCCCTAAACCATGATGTGGAACAATCTTTGTTTTCAGGTCATTTGAGAGTTTTCTTGAAGCCCCCATGTTCCAGTCAAAGAGAACAACAACTTGCAATTGGCCAACTTAATTACGTTTTCTCATGATTGGATGTACCTGTCTATGAAGTTCAAGGCTTAATGAGCTCACCAAACCAATTGTGTGTTCCAATTAATCAGTGCTAGGTAGTTACAGGTATTCAAATAAAAAGTGACAAGGGTGCCCAAATTTATGCACCTGTCTAATTTCGTTTTAATGCATATTGCACATTTTCTGTTAATCCAATGAACCTTATTTCACTACCGAAATATTAATTTCCTTCAGTTATTTCATAGATCAAAATGAAATTGCTGATCCAAACACTCAATTTTTTATAAATGAAAATCATGGAAATTGTCATGGGTGCCTAAACCTTTGCATACAACTGTATACACCTGTGACAGTATTACAGGTAAAAGCTACTTTTACTATATCCACCAGTTTCTATATGCTAGCTGTGATGTGCTTCGAAAGGCTAGTCAATGACCACATTGTCTCCTCACTTCCTGATACACAGGACCCACTCCAATTTGCCTTCTGCCCTCACAGATACATAGACGATCGGCACCCAGTGCACACTGCACTGACTCACCTGGGCAAAAGGAACACATGAGGATGCTATTCACTGACCACAGATACAGCCCTCTCCACTCATCACTAAGCTCATGGCCCTAGGCCTACACCCCACAATCTACAGATGAATCCTTGACCTCCTGGCTGGTCTCCCCCAAGTGATGAATGTGGACAACAACACCTCATCCGCAAGGATTCTCAATTCAGGGGCCCCACAGGGCTGTGTAGTCAGCCTCCTCCTGTACTCCCAATAGAAACGCCTGTGTAGCCACCCACAGCTCCAACAGGATCATCAAGTTAGCTGACAACACTACAGCTGTAGGCCTGATTATCAACGAAAGCATGTCGACCTACAGCACACTAATGGAGTGGTGCGGGGTAAATATCCTCTCCCTCAATGTAAAAAGTCTAAGCACACCCTGATCCTCATCAATGTAAACTCTGTTGAGAGAATCACAGACTTCAAGTTCCTCAAAGTCGACATCTCTGAGAGGCTGGATTGGTCACTAGACGCATCAATTGTGGATGCACTGTTTATATAAGCCTATCAAAAGCTTTGGTCAGCGATACAACCCAGATCTCAAAGACGCCGAACAGGTGGAGCAACTCAAACAGGATACCATCAGTGGCCTGAAGCAGATTAACAGCACTGCCCTCCGAGGGAAGCTGAAGCTCTGGTCCCTTCAGTTTGGACTGCTCAGGAAAAGGTTGCGATATGCAGATTTGGCTGCTGAAGCAGAGGACGGGGCTGGAAAGTAAATGTGCATCTAGTGGAAGTGGGTTTCAGGGGCTTTGTAGCTAGTTTCACCACAAGGCTACTAAAGGAGGTTGGAATCAGAGGACATGCTCAGTAGAAGACCATCAAAGATCTTGCAACTGCTGCCGAAAGTAGTATTCACTGGCTGTGGCTGAAGCGGAAGGACCTCGTGGAGCCAGGTCTGATCAGCCTGCGGTGGGCCAGCCTCGGGTGAGGGTGTATTGTAATAAAAGTTTGAAACACCCAATGAGGCCAGCTGCACAAGTGATGGGTGTGTCATATTGGAGGCACCAGGCGGTAATGCCCCAATCTAACCCCACCCAAGAGGACATCTCCAACTACAGCGCTTGCTGATTATCAAGGGATTTTAACATCTAGTCCTACTAAGCATACTTCATATTTTATATGACTCACATATGAGGTGAGTTTTGACATAATGATCTCTAGTGTTAGCTATGGTAATGGCCAAGATGATTGAGCATCAAATATAAAATCTAATCTGATATAACCCCTTAATGCAAATGCCTCATTGTCATAGGAACTTGAATAAAATCTTTTAAATCATTTTTTTGCATGATCTATCATTAATTGTGAGGCAAATAATAATAATATAAACTAAATGGTAAGGTACCTAAAATCATAAAAAACATCGCTCATGAAAGGAGAAAACTATTATACAGGGTGATATATTATAACTTGTGCTTCATAAGAAAATGCAAATAATAATCCCTAATCTACTGGACAAGTACTAGCAATCCATTTATTATTATTGGTCCAGAGATAATACAAAATGGAAGCACTTTTGAACACTAACCTTCAAGGCTTTGTGGGCCGGTTCGCTGGAGCCAATCACAATGAGGCCTGGTCCACCCATGCTACAGAAGCTTTTCAGGTGCAGACCATGAGTGACAGGGACCGTGGACACAGCATAGTCCTGCAAACACACAACAACCCTACTGCATTACCCTATTGCATTCCATACAGTAGGATAGTCCTGCAAACACACAACAACCCTACTGCATTACCCTATTGCATTCCATACAGTAGGATAGTCCTGCAAACACACAACAACCCTACTGCATTACCCTATTGCATTCCATACAGTAGGATAGTCCTGCAAACACACAACAACCCTACTGCATTACACAGCATAGTCAAGTTAACACACAACAACCAGGGTTGGGTAGGTTACTCTTTAAATGGGATCCTTTCCAGTTAATAGTTACCAATCCACAATAGTTTTTTGTAACTACTTGTAACTGTAATCTATTTATGAAAAGGAACCTACCCAACCATGACAACAAACCTACTGCATTAAAGTAAATTATGCTTCTAGACAAAAGTGTTGCAATTTGTGATTTGTTCCCTGGAAAACGTTAATTTCATTTGTATTTTACACAAATTGATTATTGTCTTGGTTTATTTATTTATTTAGATCTATTATTTAAATCACTCACTTTTTGACCCTCATTTGCAACAGCCCTAACATAAGTCAGAGGTAGAACAAATTCAGCGCAGTCTACTTTTGGTTTTATTTTCTCACAAACAGTAATTAAGTGAATTGTTTCTGGTGACAAAATGTTGTGAAACAATGAACATTCCACTATTACTGGATTATGGACATTTTCTTTTATGACAATACAAATATTCTACATAATTTCCTGTTAAGTACCCTTTAAGTTTCCTCAGATCATAGAATTGCAAAAAAATCTCACGCTTGAGGAATCAAATTAAGTGTATAAAAAATGTAATGTTGTTAATGGACTTCATCTTAACCTGAAGAAATTAGATGAAATTTTCCTCTATTGAAATAAATGTAACAGGAGTCCCAGAGTGGGACTCCTGTTCCATAGAACTAGAGATTGGACTCTATTATGATATATGTTCAGTATTGTGAAATGCTTTGTTAATTATCATGCCAGTACTTATGTACTGTGGTTTAGGTTTTATTAAGTGTATTACTATTGAGTGGTTCTGTAAGTGGCGCCTTCCCCTCGTTCACCTGGTACTGGTAGGGACTGATTGCGCTAATTATCAGATTCTGTCCAGCTGGTAAATCGGTCCCTATATCAGGCCGGGTGAACGGGAGGAGGGCGTGGTCCATTAAATATCTGTTTTCAGTATATGTGTGGAGAGTAGGTAGCTTTCCCGACTGGGTTTTGTGTACAGACCCTCTACGTTTGTGTCCTCGCCACGTACTGCGAGAGTAAGTAGACTTTCCATGTTAGAGTAGATTTGCGTATTGCCAAGTAGATATATTTGCGTTCTGTGCCGCAAATGAGAGCACAGTTAGGTATCTTTTGAAGTTGTGCCTTCCTCTTATATGTACCTGTCCTAACCACACCTGTCGGGAGGCTGTCTATGCAACCATTAAACTTACAGACATCTACCTCCTGCGTTGTCTCCCTCTCTCCAACTCCACACACCAAGCTGATCGTGACAATAAAATTGTAAAAAAAATCATGCACAACAAATATTTTATAAATATATTTTATTAAAAAAATACTTTTTTTAAAACATGTTTCACAATTATTATTGGTGCCAAATTTACTGACAGAATACATGATTGACCCATGAGCAATTTGAGAAGTTATGTAATTTTCCCTGATTATACATCCATTTACAGAAAGTATTTCCAGCAGCTACAGTATACGAAGCATCGATGTCCAATATTAAGACCCTGAATGGAAGACAAGATCGGTGCATGTAAGATATCTTTGACATATTCCTTTTACACTGTGCTTTTCTACACAATGATGATGAAGTAGCCACTTGGCCTGAACACAACATGCTGCAAAAGTATCCTAAATTTGATGATGGAAAAACAATAGGAGCTGAAGAGGAGAAAATCTTTGTATGTTTTGACAGAGCCGCATCATTAAGCCCCAACTTATCAAGATAACGAGTAACAGTGAGATATACGGATGGAATTTAAATGAGACCCAAATAGGAGGGGAAACAGGGCCGTGAGGCAGTCAGATAACTGTTTGGGGTGAACTTTACAGGACATGACCTCATGGCCATATGGGTTAGAGAAAGGCCTTTTTTCAAACTATTTAAAGAAGCCATTTGTATGATTTCTGAAATACTGAATCAGAAAAATGAAAGTTATATTTCAAAGATTATTGGGGAGAGATATAATTTGAAAATTAGTACTTCAATTTTTATTATCATTTCAGTACTGTCAACAATATATTGAATATATCATATTATGTTTGGGCAAAATGCAAAAGTTGAGATTAGTTTGGAAGGGAAGTGTCCAGAGCCGGCAGGCTATCGCAGTTCTGCTCAAAAAGAAAATAACTTAAATTGGGGTAAAGCTCTGGAGAAATAAGGTGATGGAGGAATACACTGACAGATATGGACCTGAAAAGTGAGCTGAGTTGGTTCTATTTCTCCTGGACAGGTAAGATAAGTACACAAATAGCATCTGTTTGCTCAGTTATCAATATACTGTGAGCTGGGATGGACCCATGGTATTCTGTATTCTGTGAACTCTGTGAGCTGGGATGGACCCATGGTATTCTGTATTCTGTGAACTCTGTGAGCTGGGATGGACCCATGGTATTCTGTATTCTGTGAACTCTGTGAGCTGGGATGGACCCATGGTATTCTGTATTCTGTGAACTCTGTGAGCTGGGATG